>CAIGRP010042736.1:0-85848 GCA_903798385.1 Fraxinus cuspidata
ATGTGGTGTCCATAGCCCTTACAGAACAAGAATATGCTGGTATGCTCATGGCCAATCAGGTATATTTTAAATGCACATAGCAAACTTATTATTCTATCTGTTCTTAATTTAATGCATTATTTGTTGTTCTTACACAAATCCTGAAACAAACCATTCTTATAATGTATTGCGCTTAAAAAAACTTGGAACAATATTTTTCAAGTAATATGCTAGTTTTGCAGCAGATCCTAGACTAAATTCCACTCCAATTCCAGCACAGCCTCTCTCTGCTCCTGTAATTGATTCCTCCAAAAGTAATGCTGCTACTTCTCGTCCAACTCCAGCACAGCATCGCTCTGTTCCTGTAATCGGTTCATCCAAAACTAGTGCTGCTACTTCTCGTCCAATTGCAGCACAGCGTCGCTTAGCTCCTGTAATCCGTTCATCCAAAACTAGTGCTACTAAGGCGACTGGTGTTCGTGCAAGTAACTTTCTTCCTTCGTCAGCTGGAGTTTGGCCAAGGGATAGTAGATATTTTCCTGAAGGTAAGAAAATCGTGGGAATTTATGCTGATTGGCTGGAAAATGAGGACGATGATGGTTGCAGCTAAAAAGAGGGATGAGAATTGGCGTTATGATTGCCGATTACTGATACACAAAGCCGTATAGCTAGAAGTTTATGATCTTAAAGTGTCACTCGGACGGAATGGAAAATTATGATCTCATGGTAGTTAATGGCTCTTACTCTAAATCCCATAGGGAAGTTTCCTGAAAAGAAAATAATGCTGATGGTACTATAGGCCTATAGAGGGTCCTCTGGTGGACGAGTAGTAATCAAGTACAATTCTAGTTTGCGATCTATTTTTTCAAGAACGAATAATGTACATTGTGCTTGCTTATAGTTGCAGTATAGCATTTTCGTAGTGATTGGATTACTAATTCCTAAAATAGTTTTCTCCTTCACTTGCAGTGCTGCTAATATGTTTTTGCTTGTGTTAAACGCGTAAGCAGGTTCTCATCTGCCTATATACTGTTGCCTTAACTCTTGACTATCGTTCAATTTGACTGCAAACCATACCCTCTCTGCATAATGCTATGACTACTTTTACAGGAAAAATAGAAGGACCGATTTGCACTAAACTTGAAATAACGGGGACTCAAGTGTCAAGAAAAATTAAACACAAGTGCTCCAAATGATATAATCTGGCGACCACAGATGCAAATTTCCCTTCTATATAATACTACATAGCACATAATATAGAAATAAACAAATCGTCTGAGATCACAAAAAACAGGAATTTCAGCAGTTTGGCACACCAGATCTAGCGGTCACTTTCCACCGGGAAATTATTTAGCGTGATTAATCTAATACTAAAATTGTCATGATTCGTGGAAAATATGTTGTTTTTAAAGTCTACAATAAAGTTTGTTAAGACGTACTCATTTCACGATGTCTATTTGGACATACTAATAAATTATATCGAAGTTCATCTTATAGGTGATGATATAAGTTGGTAATCAATGTACTCTTTTATTCATGAGTTGAACATGTCAATTTGACAAGGTGTTTGAACTTAAATTTAACTCGTAAACTAGATTATTAGATTTTTTTTTTTTGAAAGTATGTAGGTTAATTAATAAACTATTTAACTCGTAAACTACAGTATTTTAACAATTAGTTGTCGGTACAATTTACTCCTCATGGTTTTTTTATTTTTACCAATTTTGAAGTTAACTTGTTAGTTGTCCAACATGAATTTCCTGGGACAGTCGATGATTAAGTTAAAATTTTCAATTATTTTGTCCTAATCGAGCTATTATATTCTAGAAAATACATGCAAAAGTGGGATTAGTTTGATAATTGGTTGCATGAATAAGATATTTTGATTGTCTTAATACTAGATGTTGAGTCCAAGATTGATTAACATTTGAATATATACATATGTTGGATGGATAACCTTATCTCGTTTCTTCAATATTTAAACTAATTTTGTTCTTGGAAAGCCTTATTAAGCCTATGTTTGGTACATATTAAAATTTTCATTTTCATTCTTCTACTCATTTTCAACCACACATTCTTCAATAAAATAATAATTTACATCACGTCAATAACTTTTTCCTTATTTTTCAACCACAAATTAACCACAAATTTTCCATCAATCTACAATTTCAGAATACATTCTTCCAAAATAATGTGGCTCAAACACACCCTAAACAACTACAAAATGGATTTTCCGATTAATTATAATTTTCACAAGTTCTATTATTAGATGACATTTATTTAACTTGTTAATAATATGAACTGTCAAAATAATGGATTAGACATGTAGATGCTGGGATTCATTGAAACTAATGATGCGTAACGAGATTTTGGGACTTCATGTTTCTGTTTTAACCTCGTTCTTGAAACGGCATAACCAATTTTAACGTTTCTTCCTAAATCTCGGCTTTTACCCAACCAAGACCTTAATAGGAGCTAGATGCCTGGTGCCAACAAGTAAAATGAATCATGACTTATTTTGGGGGCCTAATTATTAGACCTTCGAAAGTTATCAATGACTTTGTTATCTAAATCGCATCAAACCAATACATAATTAGCCATGTCAACGAGTCGAGCCGAACCGAGCCACGAGCCGAAACTCAATGCTCGGGCTTGGCTCGAGCAAAACAGGTCCGAGCTTTTTTGGGACCAAGTCGAGCCGAGCAAAAGCTCGGCCAAAAAAATAGCCATTGTTTGTCACTTTGGTCTGATTAAAAGAGCAACATAAATAAGGAAAGCTACAATAATTACAAATCAAAAAATAAAAATAAAATAATAAAATTTTTAGTACAAGAATATTCATTGATGCTTATCTTCCTTAAACCATAAATTTAATGAAGCATTTAAAAAATTGGTTAGAATGTACCTACTAGTTAGTAGGATGCTTTCAATTGGTTATCATTACAAGTTACACATCGAGAGTAAATGCATCTACATTGCTCGACAATACGAGTAGAGTCAATTCTAAACTAAATAATTTTATGAAAAAATTGACAATAACGGAAGAGTTACTTTCAAATTTATAACATTTTTAAGGGAAAATAAAATAAAATAATTCAAACCTGGTTAGGGAAAAACTATAATTTATTATTGCCAACTTGACTTAAAATAACACACCCAAATTAAATTTAGTGAAATGTAGAATCTTTGTTATTCTATTAAGTGTTCAATTATATTTAGGAAAATAGAGAGTGAAGGTGGCCTACTATAACAATAAAGTTGCTTTCTTTCTTTAATTAATTGTAATCCATTCAATGTAGGTAGTGAGTGGATCTTCAACATAAAATTAATTTGAATAATTTTGCATTTTTTATTAGTTTATTATTCATGAAGATAAATTAGAATTGTTGCTAGGCCCTATTTGATAAAGCTTTTTGAGATTACAATCCATGAGTCCTAAGAATACGTGAAATTAAAAATGAAGTTTGATCAACTTATAATTCAAAAAGACTTTGTCAAACGTCGTCTTAATTAGAAGAATAACAGCAAATATAAATAATAGAACATAAAATAGCTGAAATATATAAATTGAACTCCTTTCCATTCATGTACCCGGATCCGGATCCAAATAGTCTATCTGGCCGAAACACAAATCTTCCATACAAAATTCTCAGAGCCTGCAACTGATCATTTGTTTAATCCTATTTATAATAATGAAAGCTCCCAAAAATGCCAGCTCTGACAACTAATATCATGCATAAATGTAAAAAACAGTAAATATTCAGCAACCCTAGTACACAGGAAAAAAACAAAAAACAAATAACCAGGATGGTGACATGGAATCATGGAGATTATAGTGCTATGTCGCCGTAGACGGTGGTGGATATGGTGGTGGCGGTGTCATTCAAGAAAACCAGTTTTCGTTAAAATGGCATTCCTTAGTTTGCTGAGATCTCTTCCTTTGAGGGTCCTTCCAACACCTTCCAACATAGAAAATGAAGCAATCTGAGTTCCGGCAAGCTTCTTGGCTAAATATTCATGCGGCGGAACCATTTCTTCACCGTCTTCAGTCTCAAAATCATCATAGAATCTTTTCTTGGTACCACCATCAGAATCCCATTTATCATCCCATAAATCCTTGTTTGATGAGTCCCTCTTTAAAATCTTGGACCAGTCAGGAATGTCCACTGGAGCCGATGACTGCCAGCCGGTGCCACCGGTAGCCTCTTGTGCTTTTGGGATCACTCTTGGTGCAGAAGATAAACCCCATGCAGACGTAGACGATGAACCGGATGAATGTTCTTTGGCTTTTTTCCCCTTTGAAGAGAACTCCTTGAGTGAAGCCCACACCTCTGATTCTTGAAAATCTTCTTCTTCCAATGCTTTGCCTCTCCTTCGCAAATCTGCCATGGCTTGCAAATGCAAAAAACCAGAAATGCCACAAAACTGCTCTCACAGTACTCTATAGATAAGATCGAAAGTGTTGTCTGTTTGTGCGGCTAAAATGTTAAACTTTTCAATCGAATTAATAAGAGAAAAAGAAGTGTGTAAGAGAATAATATCAGGAATCTACCTTGTCTTTGTTTCAAAACCCTCCAAAAAGAAGCAAACTTTTCACAGTTTTCTCGAATTAGCTCTCTGAATAGTAAACCAAATCAACAAAAAAAGGTAGCAGAATTTATGTGAAATAGCAGAAACTACCTTTCTGTGGCTTGCAAACTTCCAAAGAAAGTCACAGTTATCAAGGGCCTAAAAACGATAGAAAAAGACAAAAACGTCACAGAGATATGCATCTATTGGCCATCTGTACAGGAAACTGAAACAAAAAGTTAAAACCAAAATAATGGCCTTCACATGAAAATCTCAGGTTATTATTATATACTCCTATCTGAAAATATGGTTAGAACTTAACTCAAATGTGAGTTTTTTAGTGTATGAAAAATCCAAAACACCCTCAGAAATTTGTGCATGGGGATGGATAAAAAAAAAAGGAAGTTTGAAAGGTACACTTTACTTGGGAATAGGCTTTTAAAGAACCCAAAAAAAAAAGAAAGTGTCAAGATTTCAATATTTGCCCACTACAGTAACAAGTTAGGTTCTTGAAGTAGGGTTTTACATTAAAGAAATGGTGTGTAAATATAGGAATTAAACTCATGAGAAGTGTTAAAAAGTCTGTATTTTGATAGGGAAAAGTGGAAGAAAAGGATTGGTCAGTGATTTCTGTAGGCTTATCCGATTTATGAAGACAACTAAGCTTTGCTTGCATTATAGCAGAGAAAAGAAAAGGGCAGACTTTATTAAGATGCCTAGGAGAGGGTGCTAATGGAGTAAATGTACTTGGTTGGTTGATTGAACATTGAGATTTGTGGTGTGTATTGTTTTGATTTTGATTTAACTGTGACTCAACTTCTATCTTTTACAACTTTTCATTCTTCAATGCCACCCTCCCTCCTGGCTCATGGGATTATTGCCCAGATAACTGTGCAACCAGCAGTACCATAAACGAGAGAGAGAGAGAGAGAGAACTTTTAATAGCCAGAATTCAGTTCTAATCTTTAATTATTACTACCAAAACAAATATATTTTCATCATCAATTTAAGTGATAATGAACATCACACTCATTCTCTAATAAATGACATTGATGTTAAATAGCCTTACTTTTCTAAAGACTCCCAATTAGAGTAATAATATCATTTTAATTGTGTTCATTATTTGTTTAGGTGACAATGAATCTCCTAACTTATTCTCATTAGAGAACCTTTATTGAAGAATAAAATAAAGGGATTCACTTCCACCTAAAACGGTGATAAATAGCTATTCACCTTTAATTTGAGAGGTGTATTTACTTTTCATTATAGCATACTTCTTTCGTAACGAAGGAGATCGTTATGTATTTTTTCATACCTCAATTTCTATGTTATCGTACACAAGTATACGTCTCTAACAGAAACTGTGCAATGGTAAACTGAAAAAACTTGTGGTAAAACTAAAATAAATTGTAATGCGACATATTACATAGTTTAGGGATTGACAACTTGGCATTTACTTTTCTTCCGGTCTATCCAAGAGAGAATTAAGCTCATGTTTGGTATCGATTAAAATCTAGATTTTAATCTAAATTAAAGTCAACAATTCATTTTATCCACATATTTTATGGGTTCCATAACTTTTTAACCACACATTTCATCAACTTCTATCAAATTCTACTGAAAACCTGATTTTAATTCCCATCGAACATGGGCTAAGTATATGAATGTGGGTCCAAAATTTTGGCCTCGAGGGCTCATTGGATATACAAACATGGTCCATAACTTTTGCCTTGGGGATCAGGATCACTCAGTTATGTGGGGTATATATGGGGGGTGGGGGTTCATTTAAAGGTAGGTCTTAACTCAAATCAGAAGTGGCTTTAGATGGATAGGGACGTAAGAGTGGAGGTTCATGTCAACCTTTCGTTTTCCTGCATGTACCACCCTAGCACTACGTCCGTGTATGCAAGCCAAAACATCTGTGTACGTTCGTTACGAAATAATATTAAGTAAAATATTTTTTTGTTTCTTTTTCTTTCTCATTAATACTACAAATTATTGACAATATCTTTTGGTGCTAATTGTTGTGTATAAAGCTTGGATAATTAACGTTTAATATGTATAAAATAATTTTAAAATACGCTTTTCGAACAACATATGTAGCACGAAACATAGCGAAAAGTGCAAAGTCAAGCCCAATGCATATTTAGGTGACTCTAAGTGTCATTAAATAAAATATATAATTAAATAAATAAATTAAATAAATTACATAATTTCACCTTTCATTGAACCTATCACATAAAATATAGGTGACACTAAATTTCATTAACTTGATAAATTCAAAACTACATGTAGTAAAGAAAAAGCTTATTTTCGGGTAATGATAATCATGATATCCGAGGTAAGATAACATTAAATATTAAAGAAAAGCATTCAATACATTATCTTTGGGCACAGAAAGTGAAAGAAAGCATTTAAAATTTGTGAAAAATTAGTGCACCTTGAAATAGTAAAATGACCAAAATACATTGCATAAATTTCACATATCATTCCCCCCCCCTCCCCCCCCCCCCCCCCCCCCCCCCCCCCCCCCCCCCCCCCCCCCCCAATCTTATGAAAAAAAATACAGTTAATCTGTGTTTACTATTTGGTTCGTAAATATAGAATTCGAATCTTACGCCAAGATCATCGACCATAGTCCACCATTAGTTTCTCATTCTCTCCTATTGGAAAGGATACTAGAAATTGGAATAATAAATAATCAAGAAATGGTTGAACCACAAGAAAATTTACAACCAGCCATAAGGTGCTGTGCTTTATTGATTTGAAATTGAACCATATGCAGCTACTATACTGAATCTGCATTAAAATGATACCAGATAAGAAACTAATGTACAAACCCTGTCTTGATTTCGTCTTTTCACTTTCGAGCAGCATGGTAAAGCTCCAAATAATCAAGTGCAGGTCGGTTCCACGACCAATCTTGCTCCATAACACACTTACATAATGAATTGAACCATTCCCGTCCATCGTACCAAGCAGTGATTGCTCTAAAAGTATCAAGTAGAAGTGAGTCACAGCCAGTAATATGCAAAATGATAATAATAACAAAAAAAAAAAAAAAAGAAAGAAGAAGTAGCCTATTTGTGTCTGTGGTCTGAGAATTTTTCTTTTTACAGCATTTTGCATTTACAAGTCACGCAATTTTTCAGTCTCCTGTATTTTCCTCAAAATTAACCCCAGTAAAAGAAAAAATAAATTGTTTTATGAAATACTATTTGGAAAAGTACAAAAGAAGAAATCTGAAATGAAAGCCAGGTGTGCATCTTTATGGCAAGTACTTAAAGAGTAGACAGAAAGTCGACTCACCTATTGAGAGCATAATCAATGCCAGCAGCATCTGCTCCGTCAAAATTGAACCCATTTGGTTCAAGACCGCGAGCTTGTGCTCGTTCTTTATCATGGTCAACATCAAAAACTGTATCGTAAAGTCCTGCAAGACAAATTTTTTATAAACAATTATTTACTCTCTTTTGTAATTATGTTCACAACCAACTGGTAGTTGAGTGAAAAACTCTGGAGGCGACACAAAGAGAGCAGCATTATTGCTACAGTTTTGCTAATATCTATACGAGGCCCATGATACCATCCAAATTATAAACAGTTTCCACAGCAATACCAATATTCATTAATAACATTTCTTGAATGTATGGTAAGATGAATTAAACAATGCTCGAGAGTATTACAAAAGAAAAAGAAGTTGAAATCTTGTTCATTGAAACTGTCCAATATGGTCTAATATTGTATACCAAACACGAACTATTGGAGTACATTGCACTAGAAACTCTAACAAAACTACCCACCTCCAGTTTTACGTACGACAGCTATTGAACCGTATCTCATTGCTATGAGTTGAGTTAGTCCACATGGTTCAAATATAGAAGGGACTAAAATGAAATCAGCACCAGCATATATCTGCATAAAATTTAAAAGATCAAAAGTGAAGGTGTGCTACTGCAAATGAAATATAAGTAAATATGTGTCAAAATAAAATGAGCAAGTTCGAGGA
Source organism: Fraxinus cuspidata (assembly GCA_903798385.1). NCBI lineage: Eukaryota > Viridiplantae > Streptophyta > Magnoliopsida > Lamiales > Oleaceae > Fraxinus > Fraxinus cuspidata. The sequence goes on from CAIGRP010042736.1 coordinate 8,558, forward strand.
TTCTACCAAGTGAGAAAGGGGCTCGTCATAGGTCAGACACAGGCGTGCACGATCATTATGCGAAGAATGCAATTGATTTGCCAAATTAACAAAATCATTCTGAATCCGAGGGTCAGGAGCTGAACCTAACAAGACAACCTAACAAAGAACCCCAAATCAGAATAACCAAGAGAATGTTAAATTATCATTTGCTTCTTAAAAAAATAAAAACTCGAGCTGTGTAATGGTCACTTGATTTTGGCATTTTGTTTCAGTTTGGTACTCAATTTAAAATCCTTTAATTTTTCTAACGGAATGTCCGTCCAAAAGATGTAAATCTGATGTGGTACCATCAAGGATGTCTTCCATGTCAGACATTCCATTAGAATACCTAACAGGTTCTAACCCAGCGATCAGACTAAGCCTCCGTTTGGCAAATTTCTAAATGGTTTATAAAAAGGAATAGTAGTGGGTCCCACGAAATGTTTGGCTAATAATGAGTAGTAGTCATGAATGTGATTGAATTTAATATTTGGCGTTGAGTGGATTTATAAACCATTTACATATTTGTATCCAAACAGAGAGTAAAACATAAAGCAAATTTCAGTGACCACTTCGTAACATAATAAAGTTCGGTCACTACCACGAAACTAACAGTGTTTTTAACCGTCCAGGAGTTCCTTCACATGCACCAATCACCCACCATGGGCAGGAAGGGAGGAAATTAATTTGAACATGACTGTCATTCGTTCACACAAGGAAGAGAAGCAGAGAAAATAAAGAATACCTGTCCATTGCGTTCTAGGGTGCGCCAGATAGCATGTTTAATAAGGTGTATTCCCTTCTGGTGAGTTAAGCGGGAGATAATTCCTACCAAAGGAAGATCTGCCTTTTTCAACCCAAGTCTTTGCTGCAAAGCTTCCTTTGCAGCTTTTTTGCCTTCAACAACATTTTCTGAAGTGTAAGACAACTGTAATGATGAAACAGATTTGAGTTAGATAAGGAAAATTAGGCCCTGTTTGTTTCGGATTAAAATCATATTTTAATCTAATATGAACCACATCTTTCATGGGTCCTACAACTTTTCTGTCACTCATTTCAAAAACTTCTATCACAATCTACTAAAAATCGAATTTTAATCCCCATCAAACGCCCACTTAATTTCATAAATTCAATCCTCAAGCCCTAAGATTTAAAAGAAAGAAATGAGAGAAGAAACAGCGAAGTGCACATATATGTTAAATATTGCTAGAATAAACTTAGTGCACATTTGACAAATATTACTGAATAGGCTGGAAAGTATAATAAACAAGATTTTAGCTGAGTATTCAGTGTTCTAAAAAGTGTAAAGCTTGGTTAGGCGTAGCTTAAGCAAGCCTAGGAAAAGTTTTGGCATAAAAAAACGTTTTCTTATTTTTAATACTATTTTACATTTTTAATCATTTTAAAAAATATTTAATAATTAAAATACTACATATAAAACATCTAAAATTATAAAATACTATATTTACTTAATAAGTCCTAACATTAGTCAATTATACAATTTTCAAGTTTTCAAAATGCAAACATTAGCATATTTTTCTTAGTTTCAATTTTCAACTAAACAAATCTTACTTCATAGATTTATAGGAACTTCATACGCGCTTTTGGAATTTGCGACAAAATAACAAGTCTCAAAATCATAATTATATAATGTAAATAGCACCATATCTTAAATCTTATTTAAATATTTAGATAAATTCATTTTTAACTTTTGTACAGATAAAATCTTTTAAAAACTTGAAATTAAAGTCAAGTGAAAAGTTAAAAAAAGAAAAAAAACAAATGAATTAGCTGAAGTCAAATAAAAGACTTTTAAAATAAAGGAAAAAAACTAAAAAAAACTAATAAAACGCGCATAGGGAAGACGAAATAGAGGAAGGAAAAAATTAGTCGCTTAGGAATTTTAAAAAAAAAAGCATCAAGGCACGAAGTGAGGCGTTTTGCCCAAGTTTCGAGCCTAGGCAAATTTTTTAAAACAATGTTACTATCTAATCCTCCTCCACCAAACATGCCATTATATTATTATGGTCAACAAGCCATTCAATCTAAGAGAATAGAAACTGAAACACCTTTCTCCCCACTTTAGACATCCAAACATCATACATAATTTTAGAAAGAAACTTAAATTTTTCAAAGTGATGCCATTCTCTCATGGCCAAAAATGGAATGATGAATACAGATAAGTTGCAAGAAACTGCAATTTACTTACAGGAATGAACTTATCATTGTATGGGTCCCATATGTCTTGGTCAATTCCATTTAGAATACCATGAAATTTGTAAAGGTGAGGAGCAATAACAGGATTTCCAGAAACCTCCTGTGAATAAGTGGGGGATACCTGCAAGCCCAAATATGCAGTTTAGATACAAGAAATCAAATCTCTGCTTCAACATCATAAGAAATGCTCAGTCACCTAACAGAGAAATCTAGCTCAACTAATGCAACCAATAAACAAGGTCAAAGTGATAGGAGTTTAGTGGGGAGTCCTTTAAACACTTACAGTCGTAGCCTTATCCGAGTACTCCATAGCTTTCCCAATCAAGTTTGCTCCAAATTCAAGATTGTGAATAGTGAAGACAACTCGTGCTTTATTGAGGCCATAATGTCTATAATGTTTCTTATACAACCATGCAACTGGAGCACTAGACCAGTCATGGCAATGAATTATATCCTGGTACAAAAAAAGAAACAGTAAGTTGAAAATTTCTGAAGTATTATAAATTCAATTGGTAAACAGACACCTTGTAAGTGAAAAATCTGCAGTATTTGCATTTATTTATTTAAGGATGGAATAGGAAAAAGGGTCTGATAACATTTGCATGAAAGAGTATGTCCCACAAAATTAGCTAGACACCATAGACATAGCAATATTAAGCAGGAGAATACAGCCTAACAGTAACAGAGAAGAAAATTTGAAAACAATCAGAAACTCAAATAATCAACACTTTTCTTGTTGGGCTACTAGCTCTCCTCGTAATGCCACTAGAAAAACATTATCATCAAGAGTTCAGATCTCTTATGTTGCAATAGAAATTAATCAAATAGATTGAAAACATCCAACTTTATCCTTGATGTGGATTGTAGCTTACTGGATGGAATCCACTTTGCAGAAGAAACTCGAGAGATGCATGGCAAAAGAAACCAAATCTTTCCCCATCATTACTGCGACCATATATGCAACCCGCATAAAAGAATCTGGAATAGAAAATACACAGAATAACTCAAGAGCACGAGAACAATAAACAAGTTCGTTCAGTACCATACACTAGTAACACTTCATATTTTGCAGATTTAATCTTATTCAGCTTAAAAACAAGTTCTAAGCAAGAGCTTATGAATTAAATATAATTCACCAAGATCTATTATAATAAGTAGATTTTCAAATAAGATGAATACAACTGTGTGTGCAGTTGCAGTAAGAATTGCCTAGTCAACTCAATAATCAGCAGCATAACTACAGTAAACAAATCACCATCTCCCCAGCACCAAAGAAAAATTAAATGCATTTTTGGCAAAGCTTAAATTATAATTTAAGCTGGTTAAAATACTCTTTATCCACAAAACATACTATAAATAGCATGCCACCGAAGAGGTAATTAATATTATAAACAAGCAGAGGCAGAACAGGTATCTTGAACTATGAACATAAGAACAAGCTCAAACAAAAATGTACAAACTACAAGCCACAGACAAGCTGGTAGCACTTGTAATTACCCATTTTGAGGCTCCAGAAAGTATACAGGAAGGCCTTCAACTTTCCCAAACCAAACTTTTATTTCAGTCCCACCCCAAGAATAGCTTTTGTGAAACTGAAAGTCCTCCACCTGCTCTATAAACATGCATCATTACTATGGATGAAAGTCACAATATACTTGATCAATATTTAACAAGGAATATATGATGCAGTTGTAGAAAGAATATTTCAGTACGTGAGTAGAAAGCAACGAACAAGAATGAGATTTGAGAAGAGAGGGAGAGAGAGAGAGAGAGAAGAATGGTGAGAGAATCAAGAGAGAATTTAGACGGAGAAAATATCAATTTATTCAATAATCAAGTAAGTATTACAATGCGAAGACCTCTTTATATAAGGTTTCAAGAACCTAACTTAAGTAGGAAAACAACTAGAAATCTATTAAAGTAAACCCTAATTGTTTCCTAATATAAGTATTTATATGGAGACTCTTCCATATAAAACTAAAACCTAATTATGATACCAAATTCACGTAGAACGCAACAACCAAGAATGAGACTTGAACAGAAAGGAAGAGAAAGAAAGAAGAAAGGAGAGAGAATCAAGAAAGATGTTAAAAGGAAGAGAACTTAGCTAAAGGAAACAAACTGAATCTTACATTATTAAGCTTCAAACAATCATATTTTGGAAGAATGATGTCCACATGATGGTTCATATCCTGAACAGAACGTGAAAGACTAGTAACAACATCACCAAGACCCCCCACCTGCAAGAGATCATAACAATATCTGTTATAATAATGACATCAGTAGTAATAATACGTGACTTATAGTTTATATTCAAAAATATTATATTAGTAGACAAGATAATACAAAAATTGTGTAGAACTAGATACATTGTCAGTCTCTTACCATATCTCATGCAAATTAGACTTACTAATTATGAAGTTGGGGGTGTGGGGCTTTCCATTTTTGCCAAGAGCGGAAATCATAGAAGAGGCAGCATACGGTACTCAGTAACTCTAACTCAGCATACTTGCTAATTTAATCTCAGTTAACTCGTGGATTCCTTCCTACATGCATACAAGTGAAAAGTAAAATCTAACCTCCAATAAAAAATCTACTTAATTTGTACAGTATCGCGGCAATGACATTTGTATTGAACTTACCCTTATCACTGATATGTTGAACTCAAAATTCAGATCACGTGACAAACTAATGATTGCTTTCATTTCAAAATGTCCATTTGAGTGTGTGTAATGAGAAAATGATATCTTTGGTTTGATATTTGGAAATCAAAAATTTATTGGACATCCTAGAGTGGGACATCCTAGAATGGAAAGCGTGGCAAAAACAATGGGATGGGGTGAGTACTGTAGATGAGGAGTTACCCATGCATTAGATATAATCTTTCCATTGTTCTCAGGTTATTTGCACCAAACAAGAATCAGAGGGTTAAAGTATTGATAGAATTGCTGTCTAGTATATTTCAGGATGTCAGTCTTTAATCATTGAACTGGATGCACTACACCCATTATTACTCTCTCATATTTGCACACTTCAGCATGTAAGAAATTTAGAACACAGGTTATAGAACAAATGAGCTATGGAATGCCTATCGAACTGCCATATATTACCTTCGCAATAGGCGCCATTTCAACTGAAATATGTACAATGTGCATAGGGGGCTCCTTCACTACTCCTCCAAAGACAGGTAGATGGTAATCCATCCCATTTTTATTGTCAAAAATTCCACCACCGTCTTTCTCAGAGAACACAAAGTCCATCACATATGCATCCAACGGAACCTTGACTGAAAACGTAAGGAAGTAAGATAAACGTGCAGAAACACGGAGTATCTTAGTTAAACAGCAAATGTTAATATGATTTTTAGTATATCAATGTTAAGAATTGAGATTCCATCTTAAAAGGTCAACCTTATTAAAAGGAGTAGCTCAATCATTTATAAGTTGGTTTATGTTTACATCTTTATTCGATGTGGGATTCTATCCCTTAACATGCCATCCCTTAACATGCCCCGCAAGATGGTGACTTGTTTGAGCGGATCAATCTTGAAATTCGTATGCTTACTTTTGGAGTCTTAACCGGATCAAATTGCTCGTAAGAGTTTAATGGGATCTGATGCCATGTTAAGAATTGAGGTTCATCTTATAAGGTCAACTTTATTAAGAAGAGTAGCTCACTCCTTTATAAGTTGATTTATGTTTACATCTTTATTCGATGTGAGATTCTATCCCTTAACAATCAACAATATAACCCACAAGACTCCTAATGATAGACCTCATCAAGGAGTTATTAACATGTCATGTTATGTGTGCAGGCCACCAAAAACAACTGAACATATGAAGCACTACTCTGTCAGAATTTAAGAGGCGCAGTGTATTTCCAATCTATTTTTTTTTTACAGCAGAACATATCGACCCTTTATGAGAATGCTAGGCAGAAAAACTTTATTCAGATAGCTGCTAGATGCAAGGTAAGTATATTCAAACAAGAAAATGATGTCGAACGAGTACATATAACAAAAGAAAAATAAAAACAGGTAAATCCAGCGAAACATTGACCTCACAGTTCTCTTGTTTCTTGGAATATTCACATCCAGTGCTAGTTAAGCATGGAAAATGGATGTCCCATTACAACCATGTAAACTCAAATTATTTGGCACATTATTAAACAATTGAGTTTTACCCGTTGCTTTAAGATGAGAGCCATTTTCGGCAGGCAACATCTTCTGAGGCGGCAAAGGACCCATGCGGTGTGTCCACCGATTGAACGAACATCTCAACCAGATTTCAGGTTTTCCATTTAGGATAGTGTTTGCAGGATTATAGAAAACTGCGACAGTCTTTCCAGCTTGGACATCAAGGGGATCAGTATAGACTATATGCTTTTGAGACAACAAAAATGTCCTCAAAGTCCTTTCCTTTGTTTCCCTTTTCATACGTGCTGTTTTCTCAGCCTGTAAATGGAATATCAAAAGAAAAAGAGGCTAAAGGCACATAAACCAGGGATGTTAAGAGCATCACATGCAGGAGTTTGAGACAACAATAACCCCACAAATTTAGCAGCCCTGAAGTGATTTCATTTAGATTAGGGTTTGATATCAGAACAAATAACCTTTGCTCGTGCTGCTTCCTCTCTTAAACGCCTCTCCATCTGAAGTTTTCTGTATATCTTTTGTTCTTCCTCAACCCAATACAATTCCGTTGGAATAGATTTTGGGACAATGGCGTGGAAATCTTGGAGATGATTGTTGTCATAAACAATAGCCTGTTGAGGTGGACCGTCAGCGAAAACCCAGTCCAAAACAAGAGCTCCGTCTGGTACAACAACTGGAGAAACAAAATGAGTTGCTCAGATGGATGTTTATAGGCACTTTGCAAGAGATGGGGTAAAAAAAAGAAGGAAATAAATAAAGCCCCATTGCAATTCAATGGATATGAATAGAAAATATGTAGCAAGACCATTACTTTTACATGCCACTTCAATTTAGCCAGACAGTTAGAATTTGATGCAGTAATATTTACCTAGAATTTTTTCCTTTAAATTTTGTAAATGAAATTCAATGAAGAAACTTAAGCTATCACCATTGAAATCTCCAATTTCCTGAAAAAATAACTTGTCTGGCTCATGAGAATGAATATTAGCTTTCTAGACAGTGGCATTCAATCCCCACATTATATCCCATTTGTACAAGGCATTGGGTTTACACCCTCATAGTGGCACTTTTAAGCTCAAAGGGACTTTCCATTTCTAGGGAGACGAAGCAGTTATAGCATTGAAAAAATGAAGGGGTATTGCGTAGCTTGCTAATAGATATGTGCTAAAAATTCTATAAGTGGAAAAACATCAATCAACACCTATGATGATCAGTCATAACCTCAACAACACGAAGCTAACTAGCATCAGGAACAGCTCCAATTGAATGAATTTTTCTTCCCAGCAGTTAAGAATTGATCAATACAGAGGAGTGGAAGCTTTGTCTAAGCACAAACTTTTCAGGCATCAATATAAACTCAAATCCTACTTCGCTTCTTTGAGACCATTTGCACCACTATCAATATGGCACAATGCATAGAAGAAAAAATTTATAATCCCACTCACCATTGGCGAACCACCAGTCACCATCTTTTCTCTCTGATCTGATGAGTTTTGAAACGATGGATAATCCATCCTTCCAATTATTATGCCCTCCATGAATCCAAACATTATTAGCATGCACAAGTGGTCCTGAGATCCTGTTGTAGTATAACTTGACCTCGTCCTCGCCATTAAATTCCCCAGGCTCTATGTACCAAACATTATCCACAGATTTCTTGGCCTTTTTCACCAACTCTTCCAGCATTCTCCTTCTCTTCGCAACTTCCTCTTTTGCCTGAGCTCTATCTGCTTCTTGGTTAGCCTTTTCTGCTTCTATTCGTCTTTGTTCTTCCCGTCGTCTTTCCATTTCAGCTTGTTTTTTAGCAAGTTCCTCCTGTTCTCTCCGTTTCTCTTCAAGCATAAAATTTTCAAAATCGAACACATCCATACCACCTTCCACATTTATGCAGAAATCTTTTGTCTCATTGTTCTCATAGACATCTTGCCCATTAAAAAACACGAAATCCATCTTGTATGCTTCCTTAGGAACATGGACATGGCAAGACCACCAATCCCCATTAAGATGGCTCTTGCTCAACTTCATGGTAAATGATTTCCATTTCCAGTTGTTGAAGGCCCCCATTATCAAGACATCGGGTTCATTTTTCAAAGTGGAGAAACTTCTGTTAAGAAATACTTCTACATCTTGATTGGGTTTTACCACCTCAGGATAATAGAACAACTTAATTCCTTTCCTGAAGTTTTCCTCGGCAAGCCTAGCTAAAACCTCTTTACGCATATTTGCATCCTCCTCCAACTTTAGTTTTGAAGAATAATCTTCATCATTTTTCTCCTCTTCGACCAAAATTGGTCCTTTCTCTATTGACTCGTGTTTTGGAACATGGTTTTCACTAACCTCATCGATAATTTTGTTTCTTTCAACTCTCTTTCCATTATTGTTCTTAACCGTTCTTATTTCCTTTGTTCCTAAATCTATTTTATCTGCTGCTTTTTTTCCAGAATCAGATATAGTTGTTGCTTCTTTATACTCCTCTTTCTCTACGGTTTGGACTTTGTTATCTTTAATAATATGAATCTGCTTTTGTTCAATAACTGTACCATCTTCTACAACATCACTATAATCATTTGCTGTTGCATTTTCCTCGACCGCCCTCTCTGAAATTCTTTCTGATTCTGTTGATTCCATCACATCCTCATAAATGGTGTCAATTTCTCCACTTTCAGCAAATTGACTTATTTTATCATCAAGTGATGGTTCCGTACATAAAGAAACCTCCTTCAAACCACCATTAATGTCATCTTCACTTTCTTCACCTGCTTCCTTCCCTTGATTATTGTTGACAAACTCATCGTCATTGGTTGTAATTTCCAATTCAGCTGCTATTTTCTTATTGGACCCCCCAAAGTCTTTGGATGGTGATGCGTCTGGACGTTCCTTTTCTTCATTGTTCTTTTTATCCCTTTTCTGCATGCCTGTAGGGACCTGCATTCTTGGCAAAAACCCCCTCGGTTTAGAGTCTTCGGACCTTGGTGTGGAAATTTTCCGTTGCCTTCTTCTCGAGAAATCTACCTCACATAAGATTCAAATAATTAGAAATTTATTCAGAACACTATTGATAACCGAATTAATCAGAGTAACAAACCCGCACTTGCAGTAATTCTATAAGAAACCCGAGCAACCACACCATCGTTTTGCCAGTGGGAAGACTGCAAGCAAAGGTTCAAAGAAGATAAGAAAGATTCTGCTGCCCGACCTTAGTTCAAAGAATCTCATTCACATCATTGACTCTTTATCAATGAAATTATCAAACACAAACCAAAACATAAGATGAACCCAAGACCACACACAAATTTTATCACAAATTTTCTCGAGACAACACAATTCAGAATTCAAGCATATAGGGAAAAAATTAAAGAAGACCAAGTTTTGTATATCATCAAATTAACCCAACATTTAAATAGGTATGCAAACAAATTACAATGAAATTGTTGTCATCCACACATAATATTTCTCAAAATAAATAAAGACAAAACACACACGTATTTCATTGAACTAAATTTACTCGGGAGAATATGCTAGTATTTCCATGAGGGACTAATCCAAGAAAAGTCTTGATCTTGAAGTGGGTTCTGCAATTCAGAGGTCTCTGTACGGGCAAAGGAACCTCCATCCTTTTCAATAGCTATCCTTTTTCACCAAATATTCACTTGAAACATCCGCTCGGATCCCCCCACCTTTCTCTCTCTTTACTGAGCTAATGCATTTACGGTGACTGTATCGATATCTGTGTGTAGAATATTATTAAAAAAATAAATCGAAAATCCCAGAAGAAAAATGCGGTGGACAGTGTACTATATATAATACATCAAGAGAGTCCTATGAATGTCAACCATAAATATGTTGAATCCTGTGCCGTACAACGCATTTCTAGGTATCCTCTGCATGGAAATCTAACGGCTGCAGTGTTTTGAATTTGGAAAGATTATTTACATTTAGCCAAAAAATTAATGATTGTATTCTAGTGGAAATTAGACTTGCAGATTTTTATTTTTATTATTATTTTATAGGGTATCTAATTTTTATTTTTATTTTTTTCTTTTTCAATATTTTTGGAGGTGACGATTTGTTGATTTTCCGAATCAACGTGCAGACAACTCTGGCGAGGCAAATCTGTGGCTCACATTGATTTGGTGATTATCCCATAAAATAAAATAAATTTGTTCTGATCAAGGATTGCCTAGAATGAGGTTCAATAAAAAATTATTAATAAAGAATTTGATTAGTACTTAATTAAATTTTTCGTAATAATCACCAATGAAATTTAAGGATGGCGAAAATCCCGTCCTGTCAATTCCTACTTGGGTTCTTTGTATTTTAATATTATATTTTTATTTTTTAATATTAAAAATTAATTAATTAATTAATCAAAACGTAAATATAATTATTTTCAACCCTATCCCAACTCTAAAAAATATCCCTTGCCGTTTTGTCCCGTAGTCATCCCTAATAATTCAAACAAATAATCAATTGTAATATAATTATCACCTCTTGGAAAACATCATGTGAAATATAGTGCAGATTTCATCTAAATAGATTTTTTAATGTGTCTAGACAAGTGATAATCATATACAATCAACGTAGTTGGTTGTGTGCGTCTATAATTGGTTAATGGCTATATAGCATACATATTCTGAACTTAAAGTCTATATTTAGTTAACTAAAAAAAAAATGATGTAAATTTAAGTCAAAGTTAACGATTTCATTTCTAGTCCTTGATTGGTAGGGACTAAAATCAAATTTTTAGTAAATTTTCGATGAAATATGTGTTTAAAAAGTTGTAAACTCATAAAATATGTGGTTAACTTTGACTTAAATTAAAATCTGAATTTTAATGAGTATCAAAGGCTTAACAAAACCAAACAAGAGGGCAGTGACATGGATCAGCCAAAAAAAATTCCTCTTTTGGCCAAATGCAGCTTGGATGATGCGTTTTTGTTGAGTGAATATATGAGCTTGTCGAGTGAATATGCGAGTTTTTTTTTAGTTTTGAGGGTACTTTCAAGCTAAGCTTTACACTTTTCTTTCATGTCATGTTGAAAGAACAAATAAATATTTATGTGTTACATTTTTGTTGTCTCATGTGACTTCTTGGGCTTTTACTTCCTTTTGAAACAAGGCTAATAGGATACTCCCGCGTATGAGAACATAGTAACGAAGAAGGTGATACACACAAGAAAAATATCACGTATTTGGAGAGGAAACGAGAGGAATGAGTACAAGTGTAAAAGTTTTTTTTCTTTAAATACATTTCTTAAGTGAAATAATGGTACTCTTCTAAATTTCATACAGGACACTTAAAATCTCAGAACCAGTCTACTTGAACACAAAATAATTTTGTACAAATTTACCACATATACTCCATAAATGCCAACATTGAATTTAAATGATTTTAGTCAAAATGCATTAGTTAGTTATGGAAACAATAGATAATTTCTCGTTGTAAATTATAATGACAACATTGTTTATCCTTTATGAGTAGTGTAATCAAGGGATAAAGAAGTTCTCCAAAGAAAGATGCAAATAAATGCATCTGATCAAAGTCTAGTACGAATGTAGTTAAAACAAACATGCAAAAGTTTACTCCAATTTTCATAGTTGTATTCATTTGGCATTATCAATTCATCAAAACCATTGAAATCTATGATAAAAAAACGTCATTATAGTACTACAATGAAATTCGAAAAAAGATCAGTTCAAAAGAAAATTCCGAGCATTCAACACCATTTAAATTAACAACCAGCTCAATACGTTAAAAATAAATCAGATTTGAGATGGCCATCGGCCTGAATTCTAGGCCGAGCGACGTATTGTATGTGTGCAAATATTCTTAATTGGCAAATTCATAGTCTCTGTTTCACAATGCCCTCGAATACAAAGTTTGGTGGTTGAACTATGGAGCTTCTAATACAAAATTATAAATACACGGGAAAAAAATTATATATAGAGTGAATACTCTTTATGTTTCAAAATACATGGAGATTCTCATCTTGTACGTAGTTTATACGCATTTGAGAAGAGAATTATAATAAAATTTATCTAACCCAATGTATTTTCTCTTAAAAACGCAAAACAGGAATAAAAATGAAATCTCCCTCAAAAATACCAGACGGAGAAGCATAATTATGAGGGACCAAGAAGTTAAGAACTGTACTTGAGTCAAAGCATTGGCTCCAGCGACAATCTCCAATATCTCTCCAGTAATCTTTGCTTGACGTTGTCTGTTGTAAACTCGAGACAATGTTTTCTTCAATTCGACTGCATTATCAGTAGCATTGCTCATGGCACTCATCCTAGCAGCAAGTTCACTGGCTATTGATTCCTGTAATGCCCTCAAGATTTGACTGTTCAAGTATAGTGGCAGCAGAGCATCAAGAATTTGCACAGGATCCTGCTCGAATTGAAAAATTGGCGAAAAATCTGATGTCTGAGTCCTTACAACATCTCTTTCCACAGTTAATTTCCCTTCCCTTGTTGTCAACCTAAAAAACTCGTCTTCGGCTGCATCCACACAAACCCCATTCACATCATAAATTTCTCCTTTTGGTGATAATGGAAGCAAGGTATGGATCACTGGATCAGATTTAACCAATGACACAAACTTTGTATAAAGAAGCTCAACCTTATCAACCTCTTCACTTACAAATAACGAAAAAACATCGTCAGCTATTGCCTGAGCTTCTTTAGCAGTAGGAAGATTACTACCTTCAAGAAACTTGTCGACTGGAATATATGGCCTACGGAGAAAATACGAATTACCCTTCTTACCGACACTGATCACAGTGTAATCAAGACCGAGTTCCTTCAATTCTCTTATACGGGCCTCAGCCTTTTTGATGATCGAATTGTTGAAACCACCGCGGAGACCTCGATCACCAGTGACAACAACAAGCGCCACCTTCTTGACTCGCCTAACCTTGGTGAGAGGAATATCGACATCCTCAGTTTGGAGTTGCTCATTGATATTGTAAAGAACTTCAACAAGAGTTTCAGAAAAAGGCCTAGCGTTGACCACAGCTTCTTGTGCTCTTCTCACTTTAGCAGCAGCCACAAGCTTCATAGCCTCAGTGATTTTCTGGGTGTTCTTGACAGAATCAATACGTCACCGAAGCTCACGAAGACCACATTGAATTGGGGCGACTGACGATCTAGAAGGGCTGGAGGCATTTGAATTATGGGCACGAAGAGGAAAAGGGCTGAGGAAAGAGCGAGACGAGAGAGAAGAGGCATCAGAGAGAGAAGGTTTTGAGGACACCAACATTGTCAGATGTGAACAAGACATGGTGTCTAAACCTTTTTTTGGAGCTATGCAAAAAGAAAGCTATGGGGGAATGAGAAGAAGTGTGTTTGTTTTCAGAAGCTTTTGGTCTGAATCTTATCTCTATAATGTATGGATGTTGGTTTTAGTGGGTGAATTGTATTGGAGGTGAAGAGAGCAAAAGGATGAGAGGTAGATTTTTGGATGAGGTTTTAGGATAAGAATTTGAACGTTGGAGATTGCATTGTGGAAGAACTATAAATTGCAAAGAAATTTTGATCCCTTGATTACATTATTTCGGACATATAATCTTCTGACCAAGATGTGGATGAGGGCCCACATGGACTCTCTTCTTTTTCCTTCTCTAAGCAAATTATTTCTTTACTCTTGGAATATGCGGCATTTCGTTTGTGATTCTCAATATTCTCTGTTTTCAGCTACTTCATTTGTACTTTTGAGCATGTAAAACTGCTTAAAAATAATCAAACAATATATGCTGTTCTTATCGAATTATATAATACCAGTGAATATGTATTCTCTATAACTAAAATATATACAGCACTTATTCAAACTCAATATAGGTTTCTTTAATAAGTCAACTCACAGAGGCTTTATATGTTTGGCTGTCGCCGTCGGGGATACTCCGTGAGCACCATAAAATCGTGAATGACTTCCTCAGCAGTGCTTTTCTTACGAAAAGTTTGTCAGAAGTGTGGTGTATGTTACAAAATCTGGATTCAAGCCCTGGGCAGCCATCGCTCTCACAACTTCCTTCGCCTGCTAAATTAACCCAAATTTGCACAGAAAGCTTATCAAAATATTACAAGTGACCATGTTTGCCAAGAATCCTTCATTTCTCATATTCAAAAATAAACGAGAAGCCTCTTCAAACACTCGCTTCTCGAATACCCATCAAGGCATCAAACAGTAGGCTCGACTCCCATTTTAATCATTTCATGCATGATTTCTTCAGCAGTTTCCGGCTTACCCAACTTGCAATATCCATTAATAAGACAGTTATAAGTAATCAAGGTCACCCTTCATGCTAACTCTATCTATAAGCATGTTGAAAGTAACAACATTGAGCACAAGAGAATCCTTCAGCCAATTTACAGCCCTTACGAAGAGCACTAATAAGCAAATTAAAAGTGTTCACATTCTCATAGTATCCGTATGAAATCATTTCCTTATAAGCCATCCAAAAACCTGCCAGTCTCATCTATCTTCAAAAGATGGTTCAAAAAATTGTTCCGATGCATAAATAGAAACCTTGACTTCTCGACTTTTCTCATCACCTCATAAGCACCCTCTGTTGTCCCAATTTGGTACAAGTCCTCACCATTGCATCAGAAATGGCACAACTCGAAAACCTGCAACAGAACTATCAACCATTGCTTCCGAAACCTCCATAGGTGAATACCCGTTAGCTATTGTCAATTCATTCATCAAACCCAATGCATCATTATATCTTTTATACTTCACCATCACATGAATCACAGTACAAGAGGACTCCAATGAGTCCAAAACACCTTTGCACCCTCCAATTCTGGTGCAAACCTCTAAAACTAGCAGTAAAGAGAAATCATGAAAAACGCGAGAAACCAAAGAATTTGGGAGAGCTGGAGACACTTGAAGAACCAAAGGGAACAATTGGACAGGCATGCTGCTTGCCTGTTTACCGGATTCCAAAGGAAACATAATCTACTTTCTGTAAGTCTCCATATTAATTTTTCATCCAATTTGCATTTAAATTAGATCAAGCAGAATTGCGCTAAAAAATTCACTGCATTTTCCAGCACTGTTAAAATAGTTTCAGTCTCATTTATACGCTCTACGAGTAATTTATTTGTTAGAACATTACTATGTGAAGCAACCAGTACGCAAGAGGAGACAGCTTACCCCTGGGTTATCTAGAGAGACATAGGGTTCTCCCTTCCATAAAATTGTAAAATGATTGAAGTCCATTTCGTACGTATCTTCTCAACCATGCCTTGCACTGAGCGATGAGAAACCTATGATTTTCCTTATTATATGTGTTAGAAACAATCAATGATACCAGAATCGCTCTGATACCAATGGTTAAGAACCGGACAATAATAAAGACGAGAATAACATGAGAAATACGAAAATAATGGATCACACAAGAACACAAGATTTATAGGGAAGAATAGGAGAATTTCGTATACCAAGAAACTAAATTTGTTTTATAAGATTTGATACTATAAATCTAAATAATTCTCTCAAGTTCTCAATGTATACAACAATGATCTATTTGTTATACTGAGTTTATGAAAAGCTTACAGATTGTAGAGTATTTATATGAGCCCAATTTTGAAGTTCTAGATGAAGTAGAATACAAGAATCGCGATAAAAATCCAAATCTTCCCAAACAGGCAACCAGCCCCCTGCTCCTCTTTTTCGCTGCCAGCGCATAGACACCACGACCCGATGCCTAAGCGCCCCATTTTGGACCCAATGCCTTCAAAACACTTTTTCATTCATTCCAAACCCAATGAAATTTGATCCCTTATCACCCGTACTTCCAACCAAAATTATCTAGATTTCTTCTATGAATCAAACTTCCAAATCACATGGAATTTGAGTTACAAACATAACAATGTGAGACTAAGCAATTTTCACTGGAAGATCTATCTTGCAACTCGATTAGTTTCTTGACTTCCTTTTGGCAACAAGCTATATTTCGTGGGCTTTTTTGCAGGTTCCTGAATGGTGAACTTTTTTCTGATAGATCACCACTCGATTCATGGCCTGTGCATTAACAGGTTGACTTTTTAATTAATTTCCTCATTAACATCTAACTGAATTTGATCTTTTATCTGCATTTGTACATTTCTATCATGACTATTTTCTGCAGTATAGCACTTGAAAATTTTCAGCATCCATGAAATGAATTTCATGCTTCATCTGTAAATCCCTGCTTATGTTTCTGCCTTCAGTTTTATCAATATCTGCTGATATCTTCAGTCTCTTGAATGTTCCAATACTTCTCTCACTTGCACTTGAAATAGTAGCCTGGGTACGAGAAAGATGTGTTTTAGTCGGTGGATATTTAATCAAACTCCAGACTGCCAAGTAACAGCACAATATACTTGATCCAAAATGTATATAACATCTCCAACAGCAAGCCAGTGAGATCCGGTAGTCAGACAATTTGAAAGACTAATGTTTTCCACTTTCCATAAAAGCTAATCGAACAATAAGAGTCGAATTAAGATAATTTTCCCTGAATTGTGTCATTATAAGCTCTAAATTTTCAATGTAACTGAGTAAATTCACCTTCATTTCTGCTGACTCAACAAAACTGTCTCTTTTATTAGTATGATACCTAGCCTACAGTTGTTTATTCACTGGTATGGAATAAGAATGAAAAACCATCAAAGCAAATAAATTTGGAGAAGACACTTACTTATGATTAGCAACTTTTATATTCGTTCCCAAGCGAACCAATTTCTTCATTCTTCATTTGAGCTAAAAACAGGATAACATCAAAGGAAACTGTAACACTTATTTCTCTGGAGAGGCTGACAAGGTATGCTATTAATGAGGATTTACCCTGTACATCTCGTTTTCCTGAAGACCATCTCACCTCCTTCACTAAGGAAACCTTAGTAACAAGCAATTTCCAATGAGGTCGAGCACGTATGCCCCAAATTTATCCACTCTAAATTACATTGGAAATCAAATAATATGGATGGCAAGAATACCTTAAAGTGTGAATCATGATTACGGAAACTCAAAGGAAGTACAGATAGATGTCCACAATCTTAGTATCGTTAGGACTCAAGAGACATGTATGAGTGGGATACTGGGACATACTGATGGTATGAGGTCTCATGATACAAGACGTGTAATATAACTTCCGACCAAGGATGACAATGTTAAGAATCATTGAGCTTCCAAAAATTCACAGTTCAACGTTGGATAGAATATTAGTCTATTCACTCTTATCAATCAGGAATACCTGATAATTATTTATGTTGAAAAAGAGATTTATTCACCAAATTAAGGGGTAGAATCCACATTGTATCCCTGAAATTCAGAGGCACAACATTCCATTCATAGAAATCGAGTAGGTTGTTCCTTTATAAAATTGAGGGACTATTGATTCTTTAAATATATATTCACGAGAACGACACAGTGATGTGATTAGGCACAATCATATGAAAACGTATGTTACCAAACATTTGCAAATACCACAAGATAAACCAGGCTATAATCCATAAGTGAAAAAATAGAAACATAAGAAAACAGACAGCTCAAATTTCTAATATATGAATTTGATATACCTATGGTCTATTTTATTGTAATTTTGGGACAGACTGGGGCTCAATTGAATGGGCCATCTAATACCAGGGGTCATCTTTGTCTAACTTATCCACGACACAATCACAGTCTACAGCTAAATTCATGGCTCAACTTTAAATACAGAAAACAGAGTCAGATCAGTGGAGAGTGAGGAGTAAATTGGAGCACAACCACCTACATTAATTACACACACAGACAAGACATGTATGATTTTATTGGTTAAAATGTACACAATAATTCTAGTCATGCTTCATAACCACTCCAACTCGCTTTATAGCTAAGTTTAAAAAGTTCATTTGTAAGTAAAACCGTAAGTTGGGAACAAAAATTTGGAGAAAAAGATGATATTATTTTCTTTTTCACTGCAATCAAGGACTGAGCGGTGAACAAAATGAAGTTGATCCCTCATGGGTAAGTCATGAAAGTGTGTGGAAAAAGGCAATTGATGGACTTTAATGCACCCCAAGACCACTAACTGTGAGTTTCACACCAATAATAATCAATTATTTCTACTTATTTTAGAATTTTATTCAGTGCACTACGGTCTCTTCATTCACAAAACATAATGTATTAATTCGTGCTTCTCTTTGTCCCCACACACTTAAAAGCAGCTCATTCATGGCTGCCCCAACCCTCTTTCTGTTTACCCACACAATAACCCCTTTTTATTACTCCCTTCAGTTTTGTATCTTCGTTTTTCTTATTTTTTCTTCAGCACAAAGTATAATTCTTGATTACATAAATTCTCCCCTTTTGTGTTTTTTCCTTGTACTGGTTGCCATTTCTTTACTGGGTGTGTAAGCAATTGAGCGGGCAGCAATGGGAGGAGGGGTGGCTCAACGTTTCAATATTTATCTTCTTATCGTGTTTCTGCTTCTTCTTTGTGAGTATTACTAGCTTTATGTTGAGGTTTTTTTAAGGATTTTACTTCTTTTGTGAATGATCTGTTTGTTATAGTACTTGGAAAATGCTTGGTTTTTCAAGAAACCTTCTATTTTAATTGTTTTTTGTGCAATGTCGAATTTAGAAAATTTAGGTTCTAAAATATTGTGATTAAAATTAAATTCAACAGAATTGGTTTTGATTTGATATTCATTTGGCTGCAATGGATATTGCAATTTTTGTGTTGTTCTGAGATTATATGTGAAGATTTTTTTTCTGAAAGGTAAAAATTTAGGGTTTTGAGTCGGGAACATGGAGAATTTATCTATTTTTATCGACTGGGTAGCCAAGGCATATGGTGCACAAGAATTAATAAAATTCTTTTCTCGTTACGTCTGTGTAGCATTTTTGACAATCATATGTAGCTGTGCAAATCCGAAACCTATTAAGAACGTGTTTTCCTAAAATTAAAGTCACTTTTTTTTAAGTGAATTACTTTTATTTTAGACTTAGCCCAACATATAAAATTATCTACAGTTTAATTGGTGGTACTCAAATTTTTTTTGGTGAGACTGAGAATATTTAAAAGCTAAACGGAACATTGTTGTTAAACAAAAATGAAATTTTACTTCTTGAGACTTCTTTACTTCCAATTGATTTTCTGGGTTTGTAAAGCTTTTCAAGCAACTTTCTTGCATCTCCATCCTCGTACTGCTGTCAAAGTTGTTTTACAACATTAGAAAGATCAACGACAAACAACAAATGATGGGAACATAACCCTTGAAAGTGTGATAGCTAGCTGCACAAAGTGAAAACGATAATTTTCTCTTTTTGGAGAGCGTGAATTGGCGTCTTTGATAGTTCTGTCATTCAACATTTGACAATAAGCATGAGAAATTGGAAAACTGGGGGTAAGTTTCTGTTCTCAATATTGCTGCATGCAAGAAAGCACTGTGTGCAAATGAGGTGTATATGATTTACATTCCTGCAAGAGTCAATCTGTAGAATGTAAGAAACCCTCTCTTGGTGTACATGGATATGGTCTATTCTGCAATTAACTCTCCTGATTACACGTTCTTTTACAGGCTTGCATGAATCCTGTTGCACACCATCAAATTATCTCGAAGGTTCTGTCATAATGGATAAAAGAGCGGGTGCACTTTTGCCTGAGAATTCCCCGACTGCAGCTCCTCTGCCCCTACTTCCTCTTCTTGCACCTTCTCCATTGACACCATTTACAAATAGCACTGTCCCAAAATTATCTGGTTTGTCTTTCATGCTAACCATATTTGATGGTTCTAGACCGTGCAATTTGTAGAAGTGATTCACACATTAATTTCATTTTATTTGCCTTCCTCGCAGGGCTCTGTATGCTGAACTTTACAGCTGTTGGAAAGATGATGAGTGTGACATCAACTGATTGTATGGCTGGATTTGCACCATATTTAGCTAATGTAGTGTGCTGTCCACAACTGGAAGCCATTTTAGTCATTCTTATTGGTCAATCTAGTAAAGATACCAATACACTTGCTCTGAATGGGAAACTTGCGACTCATTGCCTGTCGGATCTTGAGAAAATCCTGGTGAGTCAGGGGGCCAATGACAGTCTACCGAATATATGCTCTATTCATCCGTCAAATCTTACTGAAGGTTCTTGTCTGGTTAATGATGTTAGTGAGTTTGAGAGCACAGTAGATACATCTAACCTTCTTGCTGCCTGTGGGAAAATAGATGCTGTGAACGAATGTTGTGAGCAGGTTTGTCAGAATGCTATATCAGAAGCTGCTAAAAAGCTAGCTCAAAAAGTTTATGATCTTCTGAGCCTGGATGGTACGCACGCGTTGTCTGACCACTTAACTAGGGTCAGTGATTGTAGAAGTATCGTTCTCCGTTGGCTGGCAAGTAAACTTGATCCTTCTCATGCAAAAGAAATTCTTCGAGGATTAACTAATTGCAAAATTAATAAAGGTGAGATGTAACTGCGAAAGGTCTAAGCTGTTGGAACCTGTTTAATTAAACACCTTTCTTCCCATTTCTCAACCATTAGTTTGTTGCCTTCTGTGGGGTGTGCTCGCTCGCATTTTTGGTATGGATATCGCATGTTTAGAAGAGTCTTGGACTCGTAAATATGGAGGACATGCAACAAAAGTGTACACTTGTATATCTGTGAAACCTAAGTTTGTTGATTACATGTTTTTGATGTTCCTTTAGTTCTAATTCTTACTTCTTTACTAATAGGAGTAGCCCAAAACCTTTCATGTTGGTTTGATAGCTTACATTTGGTCAAGGTGAAAAAATGACTCAGCATTGATTATGATCTCTAGCTTGTACAATCGTGGTCATAAATTTTGTTTCTAAATAGTAAATACAATATGAATATGTGACTGGGAAAAAAAATGTGCTTTTTGTGCTTTGTCTTTCCTTTTGTTAGAAATTATATTGTCATTTTTAAGTTGGGAAATTGCATTGTTTGGACTTGTTAGTGTCTCTAAGACAAGTCTCCCTTATGAACTATGTAAAATGGGCCATTGCACAATTAAATTGTTAAGAACCCACAACTTCTTAAGCAGCCCAACTCCTTTGGCTCCAGATACTTCATAATGTCTGTCCCTACTGCATTCACGTAACCATTGAATTTATTGAAGTTCTGGGATAAACATAATTGTTTTGTTCTGTAATTTATTTTACCATTCAAATGTTTCACTATTTTCATCTTTTGAGTGTTGACTGTTTTGTTACTAGATTATAACTCCTGTACTCCTCTTTTCTTACTCTTTCAGTTTGCCCTCTGGATTTCCCCAACATGAGCCATCTCATAAAAGGGTGCAGTAATGGAATAAGTAACCAGACTGCATGTTGCATTGCTGTCAACAGCTATGTGTCTCACCTCCAAAGGCAGAGCTTCGTCACCAATTTGCAAGCTTTAAATTGTGCAGCATCACTTGGACTAAAATTGCGGAAAGCAAACATTTCAGAAAATATCTACAACATGTGTGATATAGGCCTCAAAGATTTCTCCCTCCAGGGTCAGTTTTGTTTTCACATTACAATTTTTAATGTCTTGCGAAATTAACAGAAAATTCAACTGGTGCTAATATATAAAAAATATTTCATGTTTTCATACTGGTTCGATCTGGAAATCCTAATTTGACTACAACCAGCTGGCACACAAGGTAATTTTTAAACTTTCCACTTTAAAAATTATTTTCTTATCTGTTTCTTTTAAGTTTTTATTTTGTTTTATTGCATATATTTTCAGAGTTTCATGAAGCTCAATCTATGTCAAACTTTATCTGGTCATAAATTCTAGGTTATTATTAGATAGTGATTTTTTTTTCTGTTATTTTTATGTTTTAGAGTGATTTTTGACCCCTCTCAGCTGGTGCTAATGCTGAAAATGCACTCCTGCTTTGAACTCACAATATGAAAATATAGTTCCTAGAAGACATAAATTTTTAGCCGGTCATAAATTCTGGAGTAAGATATAGAATGAATTCGAATGTAATGGAGAATACTTGCACATCAATTATTGTCCAAGTAATATACCGAAAGCTTGATGTCATTTTTAAACTTTTGTTGTCAGAATTAAGATACTAAAACTTGACCGTCATCATTTTTCATTTTAATCTTTTTTTGGGGGTAATAATGAATTTGACAAATAGGAATAAAGTGCGAAGTTTCATAATTAGGAGCAAAAGATGCCATTACTGGCATATCTAGTGGTTTTCTGGATCTTCAATAATTAAGTTGAAGCATTGCTTAAATGAAAATTGAATCCAAAGTTTTTGTTTCCTGAAACCTTAACACTCTTCAACACTGCTTCACATGGTGTTCAAAAGAAAAGGGAAAAACATAGACGCTATCGTTTCTCGTGCTTTTGAATTTTATGGCAATGACCTGTATTCTTCATCATTTAATATTCAGGTATGTTAATGAACAACTTTCCCTTGAACTGCACATGTCAAGAAAATAGAAATTGAGTTCTGTATTATAATTCATTATTCAATAAAACATGAGAACATTGGGAAATTTAAACTTCGAATTTGCAAGTTATTCTTGTGTCCTTTTATCACCTAACAAATAACAACAACGAGAAGAAAGGCTGATATGGTGGTGGTGTGGCTGGGTGAGTGATTGAGAAAAGAGAAAAAGAGAGTTGTAGCTGCTGTGACTCTGGATTCTTCAATATCTCCAATCGTTGTTCTTTGAAACAATGAATAAAACATTTTCAGGAGGTAATATTTTCTAAAGAGATCAGATGAATCCTACTTGTGTCCCATTTTATTCTCGCCTAACGTTTTCTATAGAAATTATGTAGGCCTGATCATGATTTCTTGGGTCTCTCTATCTCTATACTCAAACAAGTATTGCGCTTTACATTTTTTTTGGAAATTATATCTCAAAAGTCAAATAATTGTCCAGTATCCATTCCGTGTCCTCATTCAATTGTCTTTTAGTTTTCCATCAGAACAAATGACTGTTATATGTTAGCTCTAGTTTCTTGAGACGAGAAGTCGTAGAATTTACATGTATTAATTCTTTGATTTTGACGACAGAGGATGGTGCCTCCTTATTTCTGTGTGTATCCAAACAAGAAACTCACATTGCCATTGAGTCATTAGATTGTTTCTCCATTTTCTGTTAAATGTGAAGTTTAACTATATTTGAAGAGAGGTGTTAATTAACTATTGCTTATAACCACTTTGGAAGAAGTAGATATTGGAAATTTCTTCTGAAGTGTTTACAATATCAATATGGCTACCACGAGTACCCCTCACAAAAAAAAAAATAATAATAATAATAATAATAATAATTAAGAGGTTGATGTCACAACTGCAAGTATCTGAATGACGAGGCTGTAAAACAAAAACCTAGTTTAAATCTTCTTAGAAACATTTATCTTTAATAACTAGTTGATGACTTTGGTTGTTGGATTTGACTTTAATGTTAAATTGTTCTTTGTCTGTTTTGAAAATAGAATCCGGATGCCTTTTGCCTAGCTTACCATCAGATGTAGTATTCGACCAGTCTGCAGGGGTCACCTTCCTCTGTGATTTAAATGATAATATTCCAGCTCCTTGGCCTTCTACGTCTCAGTTGCCTGCTTCGTCGTGCAACAAAAGTACGTGTACTTGAATACTTCTACTTGATGTTTTAGAATTTGGGTTTTCTAATTCAATTGAACGGATGGTTCTAATGCCTCTGCAAACTTTCTCTAACTGCAGCAGTCAAAATTCCTGCACTTCCTGCAGCAGCATCAGGGCAAAGTCGTAAGTTCAATTGTTTCAATTAATGTTTCAATATCATATCTCCAAAATGAAATATTTCCATTTATTAAAAAATTATATGAAAATATAGTGCAAATAAAGAACTATAGTTTTCTTTAGTATAAGTCAAGGGTTAAATATAGTGGAATGCTGATAATACATCAACATGTAGAGAAAAATAGCAGGTAACCTGTTTGATAAATACACTTAGGGTGTGTTTGAGCTACGTTATTTTGGAAGAATGTATTTTGGAATAGTAGATTGATAGAAAATGTGTGGTTGAAAAAGAATAAAAAGTTATTGATGTGATGGAAAATATTATTTTATTGAAGAATATGTAGTTGAAAATGAGTAGAAGAATGTGAATAAAAATTTTAATGTGGCTCAAACAGGGAATAATATAATCACATCATATCTAATATAGCCTCTGTTTTGGGCTTCATTTTAATTTTAATGGTTTTTTCAATCACACATTCTTCAATAAAATAATATTACACGTAAATCTAAATTTTTTTCTTATTTTTTAATCATACATTCTCAACAAATTACCATTCCAAAATACATTTTTCCCTAAAAACTAAGCTCCTGTTTGGGTCCATTTTAATTTTAATGCTTTTTTTTTCTCTTTGTTCTTATCCACTACACATTCTCAATAAAATAATATTACACGTAAACCCAAAATTTTTCCTTCTTTTTTGACCAAACATTCTCCAAAAAATTACTATTCCAAAATACATTTTTCCTTGGAAAACTAATTTTAATGGAGTCCAAACCAGCATAACCTTAGCTACTTTTTATTTTCCGAAAATATGTTTTTAATTTTCATCAGTTATACTCTGGCTGCTTGGAGTTATTGCACAAACTTGACCTCCCTTCAATCCCAAATCTTGTTGGCTGTACAAATTCTTCTTCTTTTTTCTGTTCACTTATTGCTCCACATCCATCCATTTTATGGATTTCTTGCTTTTGTAATTTAATTGATCATCTGTAATTTGTGTATTTGAATAATGTATTTGCTTGAAATTGTGCACTTTGTCATCTTCTGGTCATTCTAGTCAGCTAATGTGAGTTTTCTCAGCTTTGGTCCCGTCAATTTGTTTTGGAGTACTCGCTACGACAGAGCGATGACATTGTTCTTGAGCTGCCTGAAGGAATTTGCTGAGTTTGCAAAAGCAAAGGATGTAGAAAACAACATTTCTCCTGAGAAATGTTTTAAGCTTCCATACAAGTAAGTGATTGTGTGCGTCTTATTTCATGCAATGATTTGGTGGAGATACAATTGTCAAATTTTAAGCTTCCATACAAGTAAGTTATTGCGTGCGTCTTATTTCTTGAATGATTTGGTTGAGATACAATTGTCTAATGAACTTTAATTCTATGTTGTAGCAGTTATAAGTGTCTTTAAATATTTTTTACTGTTATGCTAAGTTTCTCCTCCCCACACCCCCCAAACTTTTTTTTTCACCTGTCGACTTTTCAGGATAATGTGACCTTTTTTGAAGTATAAACTGATCTTTAATTTACTTGGTGTTAAGAAACGATATAGGAAAACTGGGAAATTATTAACTGAAAAACTATTGTTTGGAAGTTGGTAATTAGAAATTACTGAATAAAACAAAATAAAATATGGTTGTGCAAGAAAGTTAAATTGACCAAGAATACTTGACAGAAACAAATAATGCGACAATTTAAATATTATAAATGATGTACGACGGTACTTTGCATTGTTCTATGTTGTTTTGGTGTTTTTGTCCATTACTTGCTCGAGAAGTCGATATGAACCACCTAGGGCAATGGAATTGGAGAATCCCACGATTCTTGTCTACCAAAATCATTCGAGGCTTGAATTTGCGGAAGGACACCACTGGCCTCTTGAAGTCTAATTGTGTGAAAGAAGTACTTGAAGTCTAATTGTGTGAAAGAAGTTGCAGTTGTGTTATGTATTCTGTTGAATTTCTTTGGATTGTTTTGTGAAGGGATTGTTTTCAATGTCCGTTATGTCCTAAAATTTGGTTCGGCTAGCTTAACGCAAAGCACAAAAATATAACGTGTTTGGTATGGTAGACGGAACAATACTAGAAAATAAAAATAAAAAAGCTGAAATTTTTTCGATAATATTATCTAGTATTGCGTGTCAAACATGTCCTTATGGTAATTTCGGTATATTGCATTATAATTATCATCATTAGCTTCTGACGTTATTACACGAATTTGCAGGATTGAAAATGACAAGGTCGAAAATTACTCTATTACACAAAGCTTCAATAAACAGGAGAATTGGACCAAAGCTCTCAAGTACACGCTCTGCAATTTGAAATGGGCTCTCTACTGGTTTGTAGGGAATGCCAATTTCCAGCCTCTTAAGTCATCGGTCTCGTCTCGCACTGAAGCATCGGGTGCACGAATGCAGTACAGTAAGCGACCCATGGATTCCTTGTTACAATCTTCAAATACTTGATACACAGTATAAAATATACATCCTTGTAGCATACCGAAGTGTAAATAAGTATACGATTAGAGATTTTGAGTGAAGTCTAGTTCATTTCATAGTTATCTCTTTTAATGCTTCACAAATACTCTCATATAGAACCTTTATGAAAAAATTTGGATATCGCACTGAATGCTACTTAACAGTTCGCGGATGGCCAATTTAACGGATTATAAGTTACCGAATGGTTGTTACTGATCTCTTTTTTGTTTTGACGCTATGTGCGTAATTAATCAATCAAAAGCAACAAGTCACTTTTAATTGTTTCTAGATAATTAAGCATACAAGTGCAATTATTTTATGTTGAATTGCCGTAGTAATAAGGAAAGCAGTAAATAACACAATATTGATGACGGAGAGACCGAATTGGATAAAAACTCGGGGATCAAGTTAGTTACCTCCATTATAGACAATACGGAGTGAGCTACAGTAAGATGTTATTTAGCCAACTCTTCCAGACTTCTCGATCTATTTCCTGGTAATCCCAATATCTGCTCCAAGACCAGCTCCAAAATCTTCTACAATTGTTTCTTCCAAATGGAATTTCAAGAAACTGTTCCAAGGCCTTGTGCTCTTCCTACGCTTGTAGTCCAACCTCTCTTTACCTCCAACAGTCTCTAAAGTTCAACTCGGAAAGTGTCTTCCAAAAAGTGTTTAGGATGTAGGTGTTACGGATTTGATATTTTCTTCAATTATGTGGTTGTATTAAGAAAAAATAGATTAGAGCAAAGAGGCACAATGAACAACCCCTTTAATTTTCGTACATAGGCTTGGGTATTTATATGAGATGGTAATTAGGTTGAATGGGATGGAAAAATACTTCAAAACAACAAATTATGGTTTTCCGGATCGACCTGTCGCTCAAGCGAGAAACGACAACAGGCGAGCGACGCACTGTCGCTCGAGTGAGAGCTCGGTGACAGCATTCTGTTTTTGTTGCTAGGGAGCCAACTGGACGAGAAGCTAGCGAAAATGCGGCGCTGTGTTTCTCCTCTTTTTATGCTCGAACCCTAGACCTCATAACTCAATTTATACAAATTGCACCCTAGGTCCTTGACTTTTACAACACGTTACAAATTAGTCATTTTGTCCATAGAATTGTCAACACTAAAAATCTAACACTTCAGATTATATAGAACTGTTAAGTTTATATTTTTAGTTCATTTTCAGCATGGAGTTTCGAGGGGGTTTACAATTCTAAGTCCCGGTTCTTCATATGATCGAAAATTTCTACTTTTTTGTTCTCTAATTTCGTATATATGCGAACCATGGAGGATTTAACTGTTTGACAAAAAAAAAAAAGCAACGTCATTGAGTAGTGAAACGAGATGATCATTACATTGATTGTTGGTTTGGGTAAAGACCGGATAAGATTAAATAAGAGCCGTGTGATAAAATTTGTTTATTGTAACTTTGTTTAGCTCAACGTGTGAATAACATTTATTATAAGAGCATGTGTAGATCGCGTAATTTAGTTAACGACAAAAACTGTGAAGAGGATTGACTTGGCTAATTTATTGAAGGTTGGGGACAAAAAATTGGTTGGGGACAAAATATGAAAGGTTGGAGATTAAATTGCAATTACCCAAAGTTTTTTTTAAAGTTATTTGTAACTCTTTGTAATATAATAAATATTAAATTTATTCAAATTCTCCTATTTTTTTTGTTCATTGTTCAAGTTTTAATGTCCTGTATTTAAGAGAAAATTGCATATGGTTTGTAATTATAAAAAAAAAAAAAATCACTTGTCCACGATAAGAATAAAAACAAAGACATTCATTTTTTAACAACTTATGCTTTTGAATCCCATACTTTCATTAAGGTGGTTTAACAATAGTTTCGCAGATATGGGTTAGAAAAGAAAATTGCATATGGTTTGTAATTAAAAAAAAAAAAAAAATCACTTGTCCACGATAAGAATAAAAACAAAGACATTCATTTTTTAACAACTTATGCTTTTGAATCCCATACTTTCATTAAGGTGGTTTAACAATAGTTTCGCAGATATGGGTTAGAAAAAGTGGTGAGTGTGTGTGTGTGTGAGCCACAAGGCAGAGAAGTGTTTCCATCTGAATCAAACAAGAGTCAGTGAGAGCGTTCAAGTGTTGTTGGTTAAGAAAATGAATATATATTTATGTCGATGAAATTGGTCAACCTAAATTTGGAGTTTACCTGCAGAAGTTACTCTCTCTCTCTCTCTCTAAATATACATAAAGCTGCAATAACATTCAAAGTTGCAGCTGAAGGAATATGGCAGAAAAGAAGTCCATTGTGGAGATTGAAAAGGCAAAAGAAGGCAGAGATGGTATGCCATCAGTTGGACCAGTTTACAGAAATGTGTTGGTGAAAGATGGATTTAGCCATTTAGGCCACTGGCTCAAGGCCTCGAGAGTTGCTGGGATATCTAGAAGGATCATTCCAACTTATTTAATTTTATTTAAATCTTTATCCATCAAACACGTGTTTCTTTATTTTGCATGTGTCCTGGCTTGGCCTGGCTTGCCATTTGAATTGCTGGTCTTGGCACACATCAAGACCATGTCCATGCCAGCTCTGATCCCAAATAAGAACTTAGGCCTCCGTTGGGATACATATTTTTTTATGAATGACTTACATATTTAATCAAAACTGAAAGATAATTTCAATCAATACATTCATAATTACTGCTAGTTATTATTTACATATTTCGTGAGACTCGCTATTATTCATTTTTATAAACCGTTTATAAATTTGTCAAACGTGTAGACGAGCTTTGAATATCTATAGTTGGGCTCGAAAAGGTCCATTTTTACTTGGTCGAGTTGATGAGTGCTCTTTTATTTATTAATCTTTGATAATAAGAAAGAAACAAAGAATTTTTTTTAGTTTTTTTAGAAAATTCTCCTGGAGTAATGTTACTTATCTCCATCAAAGATGATCACCCTTTAATATATAATAAAATGGCGGGTCAGTTCTAGACTCAACCATCGGCAATCGCATGGTTTCCGGGTCGGGTCTGACGGTTGACTATGGCTGATCTGTGGTGCCGAGATAATGGTCGATTCCAAGTTCAGGCTGCCCATTAACAGGTTTTCTACATTTGAATCTCTATCATGCATGAATGCATATGATGCTTAGTACAAATTGAACTCTGATAACTATTATTGCTTGAATGATCAAACTTTTCATTATTTCAAGAAAAAATTACTTAAAATTTTGCACTGTTATATGATTTTTTGGCTCCCCTATTACAGTAAATATGTAAAGAAATAACTGAATCACCGAATGCTTGCTGAGCGCGAAATTGTTAATGGGAATGTATGTATGTTTGATCAGTATTCTTTTTCCCCACTGAAGTATACTCAGATTTTACTATCTACTGATGTTTACTGCATTTTCAAGTATTTGCAGGCTGGTAAATATCTGTGGTTAACTTACAAAGAAGTATATGATTTAGTTTTACAAATTGGAGTCTCCATTCGCAGTTGTGCTGTTGAACAGTTAAGATTACACTTATCTTGTATCAACTTTATTAAACCACCTCGTCTAAAAGTTATGATCCTATTTTATGGAAATGTGGTTTCTTGCATTTAACTTTTGTTTTGGAAGTTTTACAATTTACATTGAATGATCCATGTGCTCGTGTAGGGAGGTAGATGTCGAATGTACGGTGCCAATTGTTCGAATTGGGTGATAAGTATGCAGGTAATTGATGATCAAAAGTCTTCATACTTCAGTAAAAAAATGCACTCAATTATGAGGATTAAGTTCTAAGGTGGAAAAGATGTCACCACACCAAACTCTAGCAAAGCAATTTATTTACAGTTAAGTGTTCAGTTAAATGTTCAACAAAGTATAAGAGTCGCGCACAGAGAGACAAAGAATTTACAATTTCTTAAGTGGTTTTGAGTTGTGCCATTGTCACATTTTGTTACATTTGTCTGTTAACGTGCGATTGGATTTGTCTGGGAAAAATGTGATTTCCTTGGTTCTTAGTCTGTTGCATATTTCCCAATTAGAAATTTGTTATATTATGCAGGCGTGCAATGCTCATGGTCTGTACTGCGCACCGCTATATGATACTTTAGGTAAGTCCTCTTTCCCTATTGCTTCCCCCTTCCAACTATGCATCAAGAGATAAAAGGAGAAAAATGGAGAATTGCTTTCCATAACCTTTAGTTGTGGTTTTTAGGTGCTGGTGTGGTCGAATATATCATCTATCATGCTGAGATTTCGTTATTATTTGTAGAGGAAAACAAGATTTCCGAGGTAACGAACTTTTAAAGGATCAAAGCATTTGGAATTCCAACATGCCCATGCCCCATTTTTGGCCTTTTCAGCTGACCTTTTTCCATTTATTGCCATAGGTGTTGAAAACTTTTCCTATACTTATGTAAATTGATTAGAAGATCCAATTTAGTTACTAATGTTATCGTCTGTTATATATACAGCTCTTGTGAGCTTTGGAAAGGTTACTTCGGAGCAGGAGGAAGATGCTGGAAATTTTGGCGTGAAATTAAATTCTTGGAATGACTTTTTTGCTTCTGGTAAGCTACTCTATTTTAGTCTCCTCCCAATAGAATTAGGATTAGGATTCTGCTTACTTCTCATGCTTTGATCAATCTACTGGGATTTATTGATGAAATGATCTGCACGCAAGTAAATTAACAGTAAAGATTTTAATTGCTTCATGGACAAAATCTATTATCATTAATGACTCAATCCAACTACAGGGATTGAACGAGCGATTTGATATTCCAATTAAGAAGAAGACAGATATCTGCACAATAATGTACACAAGTGGAACGGATGATCCGAAAGGAGTAATGATTTCCAATGAGAGTATCCTTTCTATCGTTTCTGGAGTGAATCACCATCTGGAGGAGAGCATGAATGAAGAGGTTAACGCAACATTTCTCTCTTACGAAATAATGCGTCTACTGCTAATTTATTTATGAAAATTCGAGTTCCTTTACAAAAAGTAACGATTAGTTTGAAACGTGTTGTATTATCATTGACAGTTCAATGAGACGGATGTATATTTGTCCTATCTCCCTTTAGCGCACATATATACAATTGAAGGTGCTTCAATTGGATTTTGGCATAAGGTAAGCAAGTGAATAATAATTGATTGTTGTCGCTTAATAATATTAACAAACAATCCAACCTGATGATGTTTCTTCAGGCCATTT
This sequence comes from Fraxinus cuspidata, assembly GCA_903798385.1. Taxonomy (NCBI): domain Eukaryota; kingdom Viridiplantae; phylum Streptophyta; class Magnoliopsida; order Lamiales; family Oleaceae; genus Fraxinus; species Fraxinus cuspidata. The sequence continues at coordinate 40,341 of CAIGRP010042736.1, forward strand.
AAACAGTTAATTGATGACATCAAAGAGTTAAAGCCAACTGTACTGTGTGCAGTTCCTCGTGTATTGGACACTGGACAGGATATATTCAGGTTCTTTGTTGATTCTCATGTGTTGGCGTGCTTTTTAGAGGTTTCTTGAAAATCCCACCCCCGACAAAAATTCCGCACATAAAAACAGGAGAGCAACCAAAAAATCTGTGCAAATTTAAATCTACAACAGTTTCATTGGGTTGGAAGTTGAAAATTTTCAGGTCTAGTAGAAAAGTTCTTCAGGTGGGGTCATCAAACACGCATTGTTCAACCCTGCTTATTCCTAGTAAGCGATTCACTGTTCCTTGTATTTAAAACAATCTTATTATCGAAAATAGTTTAGGATGATGATAATGAATGCACTTCAGAGTTTTATTTGCACTTACATTTAATATTTGGTATAAAATGTCCAAAAATGTCTATAGCCGACACTTGATTAATGTTGAACTGCAGAACGCCATTGAAGAAATTTACAAAACCAGCAAATAAGCAATATGAGGGCATTCATCATAAGAATTGCCCACTTTGTTGTTGTCACTAGCTAAATATTCGATAGTACATTGGTTTATCGATGTAATTTCGTTATTGTTATTACATTATTTTTCCCTCTCGTATGTTTAGGTTCGTACTTTTTATAGTACATCCTCGAGTGACATTATTTGTGTACTGCTACTACTCAATCGTGTCCTAATTATCTTTGCCATCTTCAAATTGTGGCCATAGTTTCAAGTTTTGGTAATTTACAGTCTCATTTGATGCCCCTTTAGAACAGAAAACAAGAGGGCAGAGGATACATTTTTTTAACGTAACAAAAATAGAACTTGTTAACAATTTAAAAATATGCTTTTGGAAAACAAACAATCCAATAATTTTACTCAATTTTTTACAAAATTTCTGTAAAATGGTAGTAAAATGCCAACTAAACTGAAACGACAGAACGTCCAAAATGTAAAAATATTATTGTGTCGAGAAAACATAACATGAAAAGATCTCGCTTTTGGAGATTATTATATTCAATTTCCATTGTCTATATAGGTTTATAAACATGGAACTAACAACTCTTCTACCAAAAAAGAGCCAACATAACTGGGTTGCGACACTTCAATTTGTCAACACATAAGCTTTGGATAATTAATGCTTCGCCTTTAATAGAACCTCATCCTAGTCTAAACTGCCCAAGTTCAAGAGACGTCTCTTTAATTGGTTTGTGGTAGTTGCTAAGAATTTAGTTATTTTAAATCTCCATGCAGATCTAGTAACGAACAAAACAGAATGGCGTAGAAGGATTTGTCCACTTTGCTTGGCTTGTCATAATTGCTAAGAATTGAGTTGCTCTAGATCACCTAGTAGATCTGCGACAGCAAAACAGTGTGGCATGATTCATGTAGCTGATCCCAAATTTATTGAGAACAAGACTGAGTTTTTGTTGTTGGTATACTAGGACTTCTCCTCATCAGACGGTGGGCATGGTGGGCCAGGAACAGAATCAACAAAGAAGTCCTCAACTGAAACAATGTCAAGCCAAAAGTATGAGCGATGGTAACAACATGTTCAGGCAAGCATCAAGAAGTTATGATGTTACCTATATTGCACAAGTTTTTTACAACAGTAGACTAGGTTCTTGTTGAAGTAAGCGGTGTAGTGATCAGCTACATCACCTGTTTCTAGATATTGGTTTTCCATATATTTATTTAAGACGCACGTCAAAGGTTTCTCCACATATTGGATTATGTCATCATTGAGTTCTTCAAAAATCAATGATATTAATGCTTTAGCTGGTTTCTAATGAATTTCCGCTTCAGCGGGAAACTGGGCAGTGGAAAAAGGACAATTAAATTAGCCTATATATTTTGGATCCATCTGATTTTACTCCAAAAAACTTAAAGAATAAGTCCTTGTTTAGTTGAAATTAAAATCCAAATTTTAATCTAAGTCAAAGTCAACAACTAATTTTAATCACACGTCTTATAGGACCCACACATTTCATCAACTTTTACCAAAATCTACTAAAAATACGATTTTAATCCCCACCAAACAGGGGCTAAGTCTAGCGACTAAATGGTCTTGGCTACATATTTAATGTCTTTATAACACAATTACAAAAGTTAGGGCTCAAAGGTCCCTAGTGTTCGTTGCTGGCAGCATGCCTCAACTCGTGAATGAACAGTTATTAGTGTAAGCAATAATTATTCTTGAGAGAAAATTAGCTTCATAAGATCACACGAGTAACGAAAATGGTAATTTTTACACAAAAAGTGCTTCACGTGATAAAAATTTCAGTGAAGCGCATAGCATGCCAAGAAATTCATTCAAATTTCAAGCATTTTTATGTTCTCAAACTTCATCCATTTCAATTAAAAATGCACGGAAAGAGTTGTTTACTTCTTACCTATATCATCTGCCTCCGGAGAATCGAGTAAAATATCTGAATCAGAAGGCAAAAATGGTGAACCGTCATAGTTTCCCAGAGCTCCTAGATCTGAAAACATTTTTGAAGAAACAGAAATCATCAATTACATCTAAAGGAGAGAGAAGTCTTGTTCTCAACAAACTTAGCATCGGCACCAAAAGGGGCAGGGAGTGGAAGTCGAGGACGAAGGCAATAGTTTACATGCATTGTATTAAAGCAGCTACAGAACACTCTATATAGGATACAATCAAAAATGATTACAAAAATCGTCGTAACATAAAAACAGCTATATAATTACTCAACAAAACTTAGCCTTTACTTTACTAGGCTCATTTTCGTGGGTCTTTACTTTCCAGTCCTCAATTATATTTTCCAGAATCCATGTGCATGTAAAGTGAAAGACAATTGAATGCATTTCAATAGTAGTAACGCCCGGACTCTTTCTTCTGCATCCAGGATTACTATTTCTATGGAAAATGACATTTATGGGGATTTCAACTGAGACAACCCTTTCAAGGGTTGAGGTTTGTTATGTTTAAGACAATAAATAGAAGATATATGTTTGTCATCAGAATTGCAATGTGGTACACATGTTATGACTACACCATATTTATGATTTTTCTTTCCATAAATATTCTATGCATCTCTATTTACTGTAGAAACTAGAAGTTTATCATTTAATATTGCATGGCTAATTGTTCAACTAAAATGAAAGCAAAGCAGTATAAATCCTTTACCTGATTTAAGTTACTTTTTCATAAGCAATTTTCCGGACACCGAACTTTCTTCTGGCAATGCTTCTCTACAATTTACTGTGGGAGCTGAGATAATACCATTTGCAAAGCAGAACTCACCAGGTATTTCCCAACAGTTTTTCAAGAAAAATATTTAGTTTCCTACCAACTCCTACAATGCCTATTACTTTTTACAAGTGCGACAAAGGTGAACCGAGTCACAATCAAATCATTCACAGCAATATGCATAAAAATGGCATATGAACTAGATCAGATTTTATTTGAAAATATACCTCCTAAGTTCGATAAATCCGCTGTTAAGTCCGTAAAACTGAAGTTCCAAGTTATCTGAGCCAAGGATTCGAGGGAGTCTCTAGAATTTCCATCACCATTTTCTGATGGTAGCTGCAGTCCTACTGAAGTTGCCACATCGGAGGTAAATACTGTGGCAAGGCCTGACGTTTCGACTCCCATGCCTGATATCTCTGACGCACTGAATGGGAAATGGCCACTGGATGCTGCTGATGTGGGGCTCACGAGCATATCTGACACGGATGACATGGCATTGTTAGGTGGTATGGTGAGAGACAGATCAGCTGTATTTGTGTCGATCGCCATACTGCCAATAGAAGATAAATAACAATAGTTAGAAGAAGAGTCAGTGTGCAAATGATTTAGTATCCGTCAAGTAATGCTATAAACTGTGTGTCAGTATTACTTCGTTCTATAGGCAAACACGATCTGATGGTAACAATAATAGAAGGGGTTTAGGGAGTTGGACAAAGAAACCAGTATAGGTATCAATTTCAGATGTCAAGTGGAAAATCAAAGGTAAATCAATGCCAAAATGAAAACAATTCTCACTCATCAGAATTCATCTGCATAGGATGGAAATTGCCTGGAGCAGGAACTCCATTAACAACATACAAGCTAGAAGTCAAATATCCCATAGAACAAAGGTGAGCTTGCCCTGTAGCAGGAACTGGAGGCTGTTGTATGACAGGGTATCCCATGGGTAAGTTATTAACTGCACTGAAAACAAGCGGCATTGAATAATGTGTCAAATATACACAATAATATTCAATAAGACTCGATGCTCCCCTATGTGAGAGGTTATCTCATTATGTAGAACCAAAAACATAACTAAATATGGTAAAAGCAATCTATCTATATATGGTACAATTATAATGATAATATAATCGTAATTTTCGACGATCTCCGTAATCTTATTCAATCTCATTGACATCCCCCCTCAAGTTAATGTTGGTAAAAGCATCAATTTGCAATCATGAATTGACGACAGTGACAATATTCGTGCCCACGAAGTAGAAATCCAAATCAGAGCAATCATCTACGAAGATTAGTGACGACGAGAGACCAAGAACAACAAATGGTGCAGTAACCAACAAAAAACACTCCAAAGATACNGCAATCATCTACGAAGATTAGTGACGACGAGAGACCAAGAACAACAAATGGTGCAGTAACCAACAAAAAACACTCCAAAGATACTCCAGAGAATTCACACTCCCCAAGAAGAATTTCCAAAAGAAATTCCCGAAGTGTGCCGACACACATAGTGAGTTCTATTTGTCGGGAGAACTTAGTCGAACACATAATTCGGGTTCCGACAATAGCTCTAACGCCAAAACACCGGCCAAAACTCCAGAAACTACAGGTGGAAGAAATACCACAAAACAGCCTACACCAAAAAATCTAAAGATGATCCTCTTACGAGGAACCAAAACTATAGCTCATCACCTGAGCAACCAAAACTCAATGGTCTGCACTTCCATATCTCTCTCATCCCTATGACCCATCAATATGATCCGAACTTCCTTATTGGAAGCAAATCAAGCCACATTCCAAAGCTCACACAATTTTAGACCTTAATTGACCTCATTCCTCTGTATATATTTGTTTTCTTCAATTAGCAGAGGGTGTGAGGGTAGGGATTGGAAGGGGGGGAGAGAAACAGGACAAGAATGGCATTTCTATGACCATAATAAGCAAAAAAGAACGAGTAGTTGGTTCTATGTCAAGGGTTCAGCTGTAAACATCAAGACCTTGCCATCAAATCACTTGCACCCTGTTTTCCACCCTTGTGTCAAAGTTTTCGAAGTTCACTATTTCACAAACTATAATAAGAAAAGAATTTAGTAGAGAAAGGGCCATGCATATGCAATCAATTCAACTCTCTCAATAGAAACCGCACAACCATAAAATCCATGTTGATTATTTAAGAACAACAATTGAGAAACATATGCATACAAGGTGACATATGTCAACATGAGAATTTGGACAAACTTCAGTTAGGATATAACTGCCAAATGGAAAGATATTTGATGTGGGCACCTTGACCAAATCTCAAACTAAGTCCTTGTTTGGCCTCCATTTTATAAAACTAGTTTTTCCTCAAACTCATTTTAAACCACAAATTTCATAGGACCCACAACTTTTATCAACTTTTTAACCTCACATTTCATCAACTTTTGTCGAATCTACTAAAAAACTGATTTTTAGTTAAACCAAACAGGCTCTAGATAATAGAATTAATTGTACCCTTCAAATGAATGACACAAAAGTTTACCTGGCATTGGATGACTTCCATTGTGCATTGGAACCAAAACCTTCGGAGGCATTGGATATTTCATTAGATGATAGTGATGCTCTAGCAAGTGATTGAACAAGATAATTTGATTTTTCAATTTAAGCCTTATGTAGTAAGCCCTGAAAAACTCGGGATTTTCTTCTTCTAATTTCTGCCACACTGTATTAAGCGAGGACAGGGATCAGAAAGCAATGGAAAACACATAACTTTGGAGTTGTAATTGGATTATAATGAGCTCATCAGCTACTAGTGATAATACACAAATGTCAATGATGTAGAAGACATCTTTCGATTACTTGATAAAACCTACCCAACGTTGCAAACCCAGGATCTATCCTAGCGCGATTCAATAGGGTCTTTACCACCTCATCTTTATTCATATACAATTGCAGACATCGTTCTATCAAATTCTGGACCTACAGCAGATTACGATGATAAATCAAGTTACAGTTTTGCAGGTTAATTCACTATATAATCCCAAGAAGATACTGAAGTACGTAAAGAAACAATTGTCTTACCAGTTCAATGTCTTCGCGTGAAACTTTTCTGTTTTCGTTGCTTGATGATGAAAATGAACCAGATTCTGGTAAAGGAAGCTCATTGTTTTGTTGTTCACTTTGGGAATTGTGAGAAACCAGAGAGCTAGGCTTTATTTCCAGAGCGTTATGTGAATCCTGTAAAAAAGGCTCTTTCTGCTAGTAAAATTAACATAGCATAGCTTCAAATCAAGTAGAAAAAGAATAAGACTGCTCATAACATGCACATATTCAATTCAGGTAAACATTTGTATGTTTAAATATGATTTTTTTGTAGCTACACTACAGCAACTAAGTGTCTTGATGTAGGATCTTTTGGAACTTGATTTCAGCAAGAAAACTGAAGGAAGATGACAGAAAATATTTTCTCGTATTTGGTTCTACAAAAAAGGCAACATTAAACGGAGAAAAATATAAATTTATACAATATTTTTCCTTACATGTATAACTTCAACTGTATAAAGATATTATTAATATTTAATCTCTATTACTAAAAGAGAGGAAAAGCAGGAATATCAATTCTAGTACATTTTCCTTTTGTTTTATTTTTCCTTTTCCCTCCCCTCACACATCAAAGAACCAAGAGCAGTCTAATGATTAGTTTATACACAAAAAACAGGCCATATCATTCAGGGAAAGATTAATTGGCTGAACTACGTAGGAGAAAAATAACCCGAAACAGAAAAAGAAAAGTCGCTGTGAAGTAACTCCAAGGTTATCACTTGAAGGAAAAACAAAACTCTCAAAAAGAGTATGTTTTTTCCCCCTCGTAAATGAGAAAAAAAAAATAATGGAGCTTCACATAGTATGTGAACCTGTGTGTTCTTCATTTTAGCTAAATGCAAGCTGAAAGCAGTTCTCCATGAAACTCTCGTATGTCACACCTGTCTGGTTCAACATGGTCTTAGCTTCTAGAAAAATAAAACAGAAATAACTGAAGAACTTATTCACCTGCAAAGAAGATGAGGAATAGGTCACACTATAATATATCGCTGATCAAGAAAAAATTGTGATTCTGTGTTAACAGATATCAGTGCAAATCAGGCCATGTAACAAGGAGATATCGTGACAATTGATACCAAAATTATTTTCTATAATAGATTTTTAACCGCTAAAACTATTCATGTAGTGTACTGTGAATTTCTCTGGGGCATCAATGAAAAACAATCTTGGGTCAAAAGAACCACAATATCCACGGATTAGTCATATTGTCCGACCAGAAGTTAAAAATTACTTGAATATTGGAAAAGGGAGAGGATAACAGGTTAGCAAAAGGTATATATTAGTTTACATGAGCATGGAGCTTTGATTTGATTGACTTACTAAGCATGTCATCTCATATGGAAAGAATTGCTGTGCATTCTTCGCGAACAACAGCATACACCAGGAAGGCTCAAAAACTTCAAGCCTATCAAATAATCATAGAACTAAATGAGTCAAAATCTTCTAATTTAATTTACACCAAGATGGTACTCTCATATCAATCATAAACAACATTTTTTACTCAATAGGTTATTAGCAATCATCCAATATCTACACTACCCAAGTCATTGTGTCCCGATTACCATGGCACTGTTACTTGTATTGGCCGTTACACTAGTGGTTAGGAGTGTGTCATATGGCCTCCACTCTCCCTACATTTCCATGTGAGTCTAGAACGTATCGAAACGGCTCGGACTCCACTCATGGAATAGGTCCTAACCCCTAGTTCTGAGGAAACACAAAGGAAACTCACAGATTTATAGTGGTTCACCCTCGATGAAAGAGCTATGTCCATTCACGGTCATAGATTTTCACTAAAAAAAGAAAAAGAAAAGTTTAGATTGGAAATCTCAAGTTAAATATATATCGTAAGAAATTAGGGCTACCTAATGCAGAAAGTTTGGCTCGGGTGAGTAAGAACATTAGAATGAGGCTCCACGTATTTCAAAATCAACATCAAAGCAAGCTTGATATTTGACAGTGCTGCTGAGTAAGCTTTAGCAGGCTTATGATTTAAGCAAGGACCAGTACAAAGTAGTGTTCATGGATGATAATGGCATGATGAGATGGTCGCAATCCGAAGTCCAATAAGTTCATGGAGGCAACGAGAATTAAAATAGCAATCCTAATTAGAAAAGTTCCACCACACCAGAGTAATAGTCATAATTTAAAACTTCTTTGTATGGTTCAAACAGAAAAGAAAAAACATACTTGACACCCATAATTTTATATGTATAGAAACACTTTACAAAAATGCAACACATTCCTTTGATACTTCAATGAAAAAAACATAGATAACTTCACTATCACTTTCATGAACAGAAATTTACAGAATGACAAGTTAAGCAAGTAAAAGTAATTATTTTACCCGCATCAATAGGACACCATAATACTTAAAACTTTTGTTAGATTTTTCTTGCCATGCTCCCAAATGTCCATTCAATCTTATATGTAAACTTGACATCTTCCAAAATCAAGTTCTCAAAAATACAAAAAAAATCCAGTGAATTCGAAACTTATAAGGTATAGTTTATACAATTAACAACCATAAATACAAAGAATCTAAAAAGATTAAAGAATACCTGCTAAACGAGCTTTCAACTTCAAATGCACAAATAGGTCCAAACTTTGTGTTTACATCGACAAATTTTTGGGCACCCAAATTCAACAAGCTTCACCAAACTACTGTAGAATACATTAAAAAAATTGAGTCTTGAAGATGAAAAATGAGAAATAAGAGTAAGGACTCTTCTTTCTTGAGTGCCCCGCGGCTAGTGCTAGATATATGGAGGATGCATTGAGAAAAACAAGAAAAACTGGGCAGATATTTTAATGTGGAGTGGAATAGTATTTGAGTCAAAAATGTGGGGGAGGAATATGAGTTATACATGGTTGGAATTGGAGTGTGGAGGAGTTGCATTCCGAGTGCTGAATATTGTGGTTTTCTTCTTGTTGATGTTGATGGCAGGGGCAAGATTGGGTAAAATTGACGTATCGCCACTCAATTTTATATTTAGTGTTATTATAATCACCCAATTTAATTTTATTTCATCATAATCATTCAACTTTATATTTAGTGTTATCATGACCACTATATTTGATTTTATTTCATCACGTTCATCCAATTTCATATAACATTTCATCATTATCATTCAATTTCATATAGCATTTCACCATGTTCACTAAACTTCTTTTCACAATTTTCAATAATTTTAAATAAGGTAAATTTGTATTATATATATAAAATAAATTTTCAAAAACCAAAATAAAAATAAAAACTTATTTTTGAAAACAAAATAAAATAAAAACTTATTAATAAAAAAAGCGTTACTAAAAAAAAACTTATTTAAAAAAAATGTTGCTTAAAAAATTAAAATTAAAATTTATTTAAAAAATAAAATAAAATAAAAACTTATTTTAAAATAAACGTTTTTAAAATAAAAAAAATTCTAATTTATTTTTATAAATAATACAAAGTTATCGTTTTACCTCTTTTAAAATTAGTGAAAATGGTGCAAAGAATTTAGGTGGTCATAGTGAAATATTATGCGAATTTGAGTGATCGTGAATAAATAAAATCAGATTGGGTGATCATGGTAGTACTAAGTATAAAGTTGGGTGGTCATTATGAAAAAAATAAAACTTTGTTTCTCTGATGACACTAAGTATAAAATTTGGTGGTCATTGATGAATTAACATGACAAGATTTGAATGTATACGCATATTTGTTAACAAGTTTGTGCACGGTCTAAAACATGTTTCCACGGGAGAAAGTTAAGAGAAAAACCCCTTCGGGGGTGCTCGAATTGGTGGAGCGGGTAAACGCGGAGACCATAGGTCACGAATTTGAATCCCCCGTAAACACTTCTTCAGTCGAGCCCGTTGCACCAGGCTCGCCAGTGCTGTGTGGTTTGCGGGCTGCTGCACATGGAGCGGAGTTTACCTATTGCTCATTCAAAGTGGTCGGAGCTCCGCGACGGGTTCCTACGTCAACAAAAAAAAGGTTAGAGAAAAAATAATAATAATAATATGTACCAAAACCAATTTGTCTCGACATGGTCTAGACTTTTATACACGACAGTATTATATAACACGTACGATTTTATATTTTCTTTATTTTTTTATAAAAATAATCGTTAAGATTTTAGAAATAGGAACGAAGAAATCTCTGCAGTTAGATTATTTTGAAATGTGATTAGTGTAAACAAAGTATCCTCGGACAGACTATAAACATGCTACTAATTTTCTTCAGGTTAATTACCCCAATGGTTACTGAACTTTACCTAAAGTTTCCACCAGATCACTCAACTTTAAAAACTACGCGGTAATTCACTGAACTTTCGAAACTGCAACCCCATCCATCATTGAACTAACTTCCGTTAAAAAACTCAATGGAACCGATGATGTGGCTAATGGAATTTTCTGATGTGGCACGTTTGTGAGTGACGTGAAATTTTTAGTGATGGATGGGATTGTAGTTTCTAAAGTTCAATGACTAATCGTGTAGTTTTTATAGTTCAGCGACCTGGTGAAAATTTTAGGTAAAGTTCAGTGACAATTGGAGTAATTAACCCGGTGGAAACTGTAAGTAAAGTTTAGTGACTTGGTGGAAACCGTAGGTAAAGTTAAGTGACGATTAGAGTAATTATCTAAGTTTGAAGCTAAGTTGCTCCGGACATTTGTTGTGATTCTCTCTATCGTAATGCATCAAAATAGTCTGACTAGTAAGTCTGTTTATTGTCCCAGAGGCACGCAATGTCAACGCTATTTTGGCATCTTTTGTTCACGGGCTTTGTGGTGTCAGACTAGTAAGTTTGCTTTGCTCAAGACTATTACCAACTAGAATCACATATACAACATCCTCTGTAAGATGCTCAGCACTATCAACAAAGGGTTTCTGAAAACAGCGTTGGCATTGCGATGCCTCTGGGACAATAAATAGACTTACTATTCGGACTATTTTTATGTATTACGATAAAGAGATTCCCAATAAATTTCCGGAGCAACTTAGCTTCAAACTTAGGTTAGTTACCTTAATCGTCACTTAACTTTACATATGATTTCCACCAGGTCACTAAACTTTACCCATGGTTTCCACTAGGTCACTGAACTTTAAACGGTTAGTAGGTTAATTACCCTAATCGTCACTGAACTATACATACGGTTTCCACGTGTCACTGAACTTTACCTACAATTTCCACCAGGTCACTGAACTTTATACATCTTATGTGGTTAGTCATTGAATTTTTGAAATTATAGTCACATCCATCACCAAAAATTCCACATCACTCACAAACATGTCACGTAAGATATTCTGTTAGCCACATCATCAGCTCCATCAAGTTTTTTAATGGAAGTTAGCTTCGGTGATGGATGGGGTTGTAGTTTCGAAAGTTCAACGACTAACCACTTAGTTTTTAAAGTTCAGTGACCTGGTGGAAACTTTAGATTAAGTTTAGTGACCATTGGGATAATTAACCCAATTTTCTTCTATGAAGTCATTGACCCACGAGAGTCATGGCTTCAGACCAATGCAACGTATCATAGGCTTGGCCCTGTTTGAAAGCCATTAATTTCTTATAATGTATTATAAAATAGTAGATTAATGTAGAATGCGTTGTTAAAAAGTAAAAAGGGCTTTATTGTTTTGTGTGTAAAATATTTTATTGTGTGAATGTACGGTGAAGAATGATACAATGGAAAATAATTTAAAATTTTAAAGGATGACAAACAGGAACTTAACCCTTGTTTGAGCTTCATTTTTAGGGAAAAATGCGTTATTGAATAGTATTTTTTTCAGAAGTGTGTGGTAAAAAATTAAAAAAAATAATCGATTAACGTGTAATATTATTTTTTTGAAAAATGTATAATTGTTCTTAGGAGCTCAGACACTCCTTATTTACGTGTCTGTCTTGCTAGGCGGAATAAATTGGAGCATTTTTATATCATAAATCGCGTAACACCTCTAAATCTCTAAATCTATGTGCACGACCAATGATTTTGAACAAAACTATGGGCTAATTCTTTAAAATGGAAACTTATAATTGATTATAAAAATAAATGTGTCGTTAACTTCAGATTTAACCACTGACCAAACTATATTGATTGTCATATATTACCTAATGAGAGTACAACAATCGAATTTGTGACATGTTTGTTTTTTAGTACACGCCAACCAATGAAAGTGAAATACGTATGTATATCCCGACAGCCTTGTCAGAATGACAGTTTACACGTGTCTATATATTAATGGAAGAGCGTGGTTTGCATTTGACCGCTCATGTCCTAGTTAAAAGTCAGCGCAGTGATTTGATTTTCATACAATTTTCAAATCTCCCGCCCAACCTTTTGATAGTCATTATTTAAAAAATAATAATGTTTTAAATAGTGATTTTTTTGAAAAATGTTTATTTTAAAAATAAGAAAAAATTTACGTTTAAAATATTTTATTATGTAAATATGTAATTAAAAATGAGCGTATGAAAATTAAAGAATTTTTTTATAAATAAAGACAAATCGAGACTAAGGTTTTATTCACTATGTAAAAATTTATGAAGTATTCAAGCTTGTTTAGCGAAGTTGATATTCTAACGTTGTCTGGGAGAGTTTTTTTTAATTCAAAAAATTGATTTTCTGACCGTTTTTTTCAACACGTGGGTCCCATATAGAGATAGAATTCGGGGTCCTGATCATTCCAACCGAATGAAAAGCAATCAAAAGTGGTTGAAAAGTGGAAACATACGGGGTCTCTGTTTATACTGGATCAAATTTATTTTTATTCGCATATTTTATACTATTTAATTCTCTATAATTTATTTTTATTTTAAATAATTTATACACACTTTCTAAATATGATATCTTACAATTGGAAGTGCTTTTTAAAGTTCAAATTGCTTTTTGGCAAGCAAAAGCGACTTTTCTAAATAAAAAAAATGACGTTTAAAATACCTTTTAGATTAACAATTAAACAATCAACTTCTCTAATAAAATAGAAAAAGAAAAGATGTGTCAGACGAACCCTAACTCACACATAACCAGGCAACAAAACGCAGCAAATGTTAGACTCAAATATTGTGTTGTGATTCGACCTAGCTCTAGGGGACTCTTGGCCCACACGGGCCTTTGATTTAAGTGAGAAAACTTAAGTAAAAAACAAAAAGATAATGTAAAATTTTAAGCCCGGCCCCATGACTTATGTCGAATCTAAATAATTCCAAATATGTCAAGAATGGATAGACAAAGAACGATTGACACCACTACATTTGTATTAATTAGCGTTGCGTTAAATTGTGTCAATTGTAGGATAAAAAATTTGCAATTTCGGCAAAATATTCGAGATGACTTAGATGAAATGAACAAGGGTGTCAAGTCGTGAGTGCTCTTTTATGGCCTCTTTTTGTTCTGATTCAAATAAAAATATGATACGACCTTACGCACAAAAATCTCATATGTCCCACCATGTGGTAGCATTACTATGTGAAACTTTAATGACTATAGTTATATTAACAAAATAAGTAATTAGCACATAACATCCACAACTTTCATTGTTATTGTGGAGAATGTTCATACCTTTCATTTTTTGGCATTTTCACTCTTATTATCACATTTCAATGCACAAAAAGTCTTTTTTTTTTTTTTTACATATTTTCACAATCAAAAATTATGAAATTACCAATATACACTTCTCTTTAAATAAAACAAAAAGAAAAAAAAATTAATTGCAATTACAGTCCTAATTTTTTTAAAAGGTCCAAATAAGTCACAAATAAATTACTAAAAGGGTAATTAGCACAAAATGTTCTATCTTTCACTAATATTGCAAAAAAGTCCATACATTTTATTTTTTTTGACATTTTCACCATTAATTACACATTTAATTACACAAACCATCATTTATGTACATTTTCAACCAATTTCTCGATAAAAAATCTATGAAATGATGATTATACCATCTCATTTAAATAAAATCTAAAGAATTAATTGAAAGCATAGTCTCAATTTTTTTTAAAGTACATACAAGTCCACAATAAATTATTAAAAAAATTATTTTTTAAAAAACGTCCAAACGAGTCCCGATTAAATTTATTTAAAAATTAAAAATAATAATAATAATAAAAAGAGCAGACGGGTCCTAAATAAATTATTAAAGAATTAGAAACTAAAAATATATTTTTTATTTATTTAAATAGTAGAGTATATTCATCATTTCACAGATTTTTATTTAGAAATTGGATGAAAATGGATAGAAATAATGGGTTGTACAATTAAATGTTAAGGGTTAAAATGTAAAAAAAAAAAGGTTTGGACTTTTTTGCAATAATAGGAAAAGGTGGGGACATTATGTGCTAATTACCCTTTTAATAATTTATTTGTGACTTATTTGAATTTTTTTTTAAAAAATGAGACTGCGATTGCAATTAGTTTTTTTTATTTTTATTTTTATTTAATTTAAATATAAGGGTATATTGGTCATTTCATATTTTTTAATTGAAAAAATATGTGAAAGGACTTTTTGCGCAATGAAATGTGAAAATAAGGGTGAAAATGTAAAAAAAAATGGAAACATTTTTCACAATAACAATGAAAGATGAGGACGTTATGTGCTATTACCCTAACAAAATCATGGATAGTGTCGAGTTAAAACATTTTTTAACGTATTAGACAATAAAGATCTTACCAGAATTTACGTTATTAAAGCACGTAAATAATACAAATCTTTCTAGATTATTGAATTGTCACCAAACTTCAAATTTTTAATGGAATCACGCTTCACTTACCTTGATCCTGATGGGGCACTCACACACGTGGGGTCCACGCATATATTTTTTTATGCATAGTGAGGCACACCGTGTGAGTGACCTGGTGAGCCCATGTGAATTAATCCCATGTACATGGGGATTGAGTCTCGTTGGTGAAAGACCGTCCGTCCAAATTATTTTTAATAAAGTTTAATTCAGAGTACATCAATCTCGAGTTCTTAGTAGCATTAATCAATATGCACGGTGAATTGACTGATATGAGGGTCCAATAACGACTTTGAACTTATTATTTAAATTATTAATTAGGACTTAAGGGCCACAATACAGTAGTCGTAAACCCTCATTTTCATTTAATCGTGTCCATAATTTTAAGCTCATGTTTGATCTTCATTTTTTTAAATTTATTTTCATTTACACATTTCATGGAATCAACAAATTTATCAATTTTCTACTCAAGTTTTGTCAACTTTTATCAAAATTTACTAAAAAAATAATTTTATCCAAACCAAACAAGGATTTCAATGTCCTCTATATTTGAATTCAAATAAGGGACAAGACACAGATCCCATGTTGAAACGTCTAGCCCCAACCTTAGCTTTTGTGGCTACATTTGGTCGCACCAATTGATCTCAAACTAACAGTCACATTTAGCTTCAGCTCTTGTTATTTTTTTTTATTTTTCTCTTTCTTTTTTTTTTCAACCACATTTTCTTCAAAAATAATATTACACGCAAACCAAATTTTTTCCATATTTCTTAACCACACATTCTCCTTCAATCTATTATTTCAAAATGCACTAATAACATTTTAATGGGGCTCAAACACGCTCTTAAGTTGATCTTGATTCACATTGTCACATAATGTGTAGCGTTTATTTGTAGTGTGAATTACTAAAACAATAAATACGACCAATCGTTTTAATAATGAATTGGATTATTTATTCCGCAAATCTATTTTTCACTGAATAATGTTGTTCATCATCATTGGTGCTAAGCACTTGTTTATGTTATAACTACACGTCATTAAATGATATATTCATTTAAATGCAAAGTCGTATAATTCATTTAATTAAATCAATAAAAGTGTGATTACCTAAATTGCTGCTTTACCACCAATGATGATGAATAACGTTATTATTTTTCACTAGAATTTAACATTATTAATTATATGATATAAATGTCTAAAGTTATGTTTTAATTACTACTAAATACCAATTTTAGCTCTATTTGGCTCCTATTATTTGGTATTATAATTTTTGGAATAATATTTTTTTGAATAATGAGTGGTTGAAAAAGAAATAAAAGTTTTTGGGTTTAGTGTAATATTATTTTAGTGGTGATGCTTAAATGAAAAGAAGATAGAGAAAAATGTATTATAAAATTAATAGGTGTCCAACTAAGGCTTAGTTATTCCCAAACAATAGTTTTGGTGTCCTATTGAAAACCTAGTCTGGAGTTTTTAACGATAACTTTTCCAGTTTGGACTCCATTTAAGAGAAATGATTTTTCCTTTCTTATTTTCAACTACACGTTTTTCACTAAAATAATAATATAAGTAATTCAATTTTCTTTAAATATTTTTAACCACATATTCACTGAAAATTTACTATTATAAAATATATATTTAATGGAGCCCAAACAGGGACTACCCATGTCCCATGTCCACTGCCTGCTCTGTGAAGTAAATGTACGGGAAACCATTTTTCCAGATAGGGTCCAATGGGCTGGATCAGTAATAATTGGTGTCTAATCCATTGGCCATCATAAGTTCTATTTTTATGAAGATTTTAATTTTAATTGTTTTTTACTTATCGATAATTTTTTTTAAAAAATTTGAATTTAATTTCACATAATAACAATAAAGCAATGAAAATCGGGAACTTAAAAAATTTAAAACCATTTTTTATATTAAATTTCATGATATTACTCAAAGGTTGATTTCATATTTATAATGTTTCTACTTGCTCAATCAATTACATTTTTATTCTACACTCGACAATTTAAAGTTTTCATTTAATATTGTCTTTTTGCAAATATTTAGATTCATACTCACAACTTAAATTTGTCGATTGTACACCATTAGTAAGTACTTCGTTTATCACCACCTCACTAATTTTTTTCATTTAATTACTAATTATAATTATATTTGATATTTTTAAATTTAAATAAAATTATTGAATTGTTATGGCAAAGCTTATGTTATATATGAAATTTACTACATTTTTTTTTAAAAATCCAGTCACCATAACAAAAACTCTGATCTGTCCTCATGTGCACGTAAATTGGCGAAGGAATTTTATTCTCCCGTTTTAAAATTTCTAATAATATATTTAATATTCTAACTTCCACTAAGGAAACAAACAGATCCTCATTTTTCTCTTAGAAAAAAAATTTAAATTTACATGTAAATTATTTATGCTGGAATGTGCAATTGAAGATGAATTTTGAAAAAAAAAAGGATTCTTCCATCGAAGTTATTGCCGACATACTTGGGGACAGAAGCGATTCTCCATTGAGAGTAAATAGTTGTCCATGAAGCGAAGAATTCTTATTTCTATTTCAATTTCCTTAAAATGAAGCTCCAATCTTTCAAGAAAATATTAAAAGGGCTAGCTACCCAACTAACTTTCCTAAGTAAATATCGAACTATATAGGTGGATCTCACTGTTAAGGACCTATTACTGAATAATCATGGATGGAATCAAAGTATGGTCTGAACTATAAGTAGACACTATCTGAAGATAAATTAGGTTACGTCATTTTTCCTCTAATTGTGTTTCTTTTGTGGCAACATATGAGGAAAGGAGCATGTGCACGTGGCATGGTGCAATTAGCTAAATAGTGGTAGAATTAGGCCATGTTCAACTTGTTAGTAAGACTTCCAAATCTTGAAAAATTGATTGAAAATGGAAAAAATGATTTTCCAAACTGAGGTTTCGATTTGAAATAATGTTTTATCTTTTGTTATTGACAATGTGGTCACCTCCCAAAATGGATTGAATTTCATCCTCGATAAATTCAATTAATAAATATAATAAATTAGTACAAGCATATTGTACATTGTAACTTCGACACGATAGTGTATTGATCTCTTGGTTTTAGGACACCACAATTATCACATACTCGTCCAAACCGCATCAATACAGAGCTATGTTCTTCTTATTTTGACCTTAATTCCATGTTTGGGCTACTCTCCTTATGATATGTTGTAATTGCTGGCTCATTATCCAATTTATCTACATTTTAAAAAAATTGAGTTGGTTTTCCCATTCTCTAGTTGCACGCCCAAACATTGTCTAATCAAGGAAAAGTCTAAATGTTCATTAAATCATTGAGTGATCTTCTCATTTTCAACTTTACAAGTTAGATTTTGCTTTCCAATGTGTGTTGGTGATGGGAAATTTGTAGTGGATCATGTGATAATTTAACAAATATTACAATTATTTCCATCGTTGCTGGTTGTATAATTAAATTGAAAAGTTGTCGATCAACTTGCCTATTTTTTTTTCAATTGCATCCTCTTTACAAATAGGGAACAACATTTTATGGGGACCAATTTATTATAATACGAATAGATTTGGGACCAATGGTGAAATTTCCACTCACGCACAGCCTTATCCCTCGCATTTCGCCCTTCCCCGTTAAACCCTCCATTTCCATAGAGGGAAAAAGGCTTAAACCCTGTACCCCTCTTCTCTCTCAGATAGCATGCCGGTCAAAATTTTCTCATTGCGCACCGGTTTGCTCCCGGTTGCCCGTCTATCCACCTCATATACCGCCAAATATGGCCTGCCTGTTACTCGGGTTGTGCCCGTTTTCTCCCGGATCTTCCCCCAGAAACTCAAGTACCGTTTTTTGGAGCCGCCATTTTTACCCTCCTATCAAGAAAAGGGGGTACTGACAACCCAGGTTGGGGTTCGCAAATTTTCGGTTCGTTCCGGACGGGCACGACCGGGTTCGGGCCACGATGTGAGGGTCGCGAAGAGCTTGATTGATGATGAGGCGGAACTCAGTGACTGGGTCAGTGGGTTGAGTTCTAACTCGTTTAGGAAAGATAGTGATGTGGATGGGAATAATGGTGGTGATAATGGAGGATATGGGATTAGAGCGAGGGGTGAGAAGAGGAGGAAAGAGAGTGAATTTGATAGTGATGATTTTGATTTTCCGAGTAGGGGTGGTAGTGGGGGCCGTGGGTTGGAGAAGCCAGTTTCTAGGGGAAGAGGGGGATATGGTGGTGGATTGGAGGAGAACCAAAATGGCGGTAGGTCATATGATAGGCGAACTGGGACCCGCAATTCAAGCGAGTCCTTGAGGAAAGGGAAGTTTGGCAGTGAATTAGAGACGAAGAATGAGAGGAACAGCGGTATGACTACCCGGGGAAATGGTCGGGGTTCGGTTAGGTCATTTGATAGGCAAGGTGGAACCCGCAATTCAAGCGAGTCCTCCAGGAAAGGGAAGTTTGGCAGTGAATTGGATAGAAAGAATGAGAGGAATGGCGGTATTACTAGCCGGGGAAAGGGTTGGGGTTCGGTTGAGAGGTTTCCAGGGCGAGAATTAGGAAAGGGGAATGACAGTAGAGAGAAAAGGAGAGGTGCTAGAGGATCTGAAATGGGTTATGGGAAGGATAGAGGTGGTGGCATGGGAATGCAGAGAGAAGGGAAGAGAGTACCTCAAAGAGTTTTGGTGGTTACAGATGAGGAAGAGGAGGAAGAAGAGGTCGAGGGCTATAGGAGTTTCAAAGAGTTGATTGATAGCGATGAAGTTGACGATGAGGATGAAGATGAGAGCGAGGAGGAAGACAATATTGTTGATGACTTGTTTGAGAAGGAAAAAGTTTCGTCTCAATCACCCCCAATCTCGTCTGGGGGAAGTGATACCTATCTTAGTGAAAGCAGGTAACATGTTAGCATTTGATCAATTGCTTTTCTTTTATTCTGCATGTTAAATGAGAAAGGAGGAGAATGTTCTGTCTTGTGACAGAAGATAGATGTCTTTTACTGATTATACGATCAAATAATCAACAATGGGCGAGAGTGGATCTCTTAGTGTGAATAAACCATCTACAACCTCCACAAGGAAAGGTTATTTGATTTAGTTTAAAAGCATTGTGATGACAACAGTAATGACATAAAGTACTTTGCTGAAGAGATGCCAATCTAGCATGCTTTTCAGTGATCCTCTAAATTCATCTTTGACATTTAATAGAACAGCCAGTGAATAAATTTTGCATTTGAGCTTCGTCATCAAGCTTTGTGCAGGTGACTTTTCCTGTATTAATTTAGTTTTTAGGGCTTTTATATCTCCATCCTTGTCCATACATTTCTTAAATAGTAACACGTTTATGCCTCACAGGTTTGATCAATGTTCCATCTCTCCATTGTCGCTGAAAGGACTTAAAGATGTCGGATATGAAAAGATGACTGTGGTACAGGAGGCAACTCTTCCTGTAATTCTGAAAGGTCTGAGCATAATCTAGAAGCTAATAAGAGAAAATTAGCTACGATTTTGTTCTTTTTTATTGTCTGAAGTTACTTTTTGATGGTTGGTTATATGAAGTCAAAATTACGAATAGATGAAAACTCTGTGCGTTCTAGAAATATTTTTCTACAGAAATTCTAGTTTCTTTTGTTCTTATCAGGAGTAGTACTCAATGTGCTGATTTGGATCATGAAGTAACTTCTACTGGTTTGATATGTAAGAGAGCAATGTGAATGGATTTTTTGTCTAACTGTTGCCAGATTCATCTTGTAGATTTGGCATTCTGGTGTTTTCACTTGTGTAGCTTATCAAATGGTCTCAGATGAGATGATGTAGAAGATCCCTTTTTTTAACCACAACTCATTTCTTATTTTTCTGAATTGTTATAATTCACACCTCTGTGAAGAATTAATTTGATTTATCAATTGCAAGCATTGACACTTAATAATTTATGTCTTTTTAGGTAAGGATGTGATGGCCAAGGCAAGAACTGGCACCGGAAAGACAGTAGCATTTTTGGTAAGATATTTTTTTCTTTTATATAATGATTAGTGCTTTTTGACATAAGGATTATATATTTTGTTTGCAGATCCCAAATTTGGGGAACGGATACATGCTTTCTTTTTAAATATATATACTACACTAGTGCTAATATCTGTTGTCTTTGCATCCCTTTGGATCTTCCTCTCTTTGTAATGTCTTTTATCATATGTTAGCTATGCAATGAAGAAGGAAAGGGAATTTATATGCTTGGAACCAACGTTGAATTATGGATGTAATAAATCATAAGCATTGCCCATCTTCTTTTCTGTTGGTTTTAGCCTCTAGTTTGTAAGGAACATTATGGGACGTGAACTGGAGAAAAATAGAAAGAAATTGTCAATGGGTTTAGATCTTTGGGGTATGTAAGACATGGGGAATCTTTGATCATACTTATGTTTGAGATCTCAATTTCAGCTTCCCGCGATTGAAGTTGTTGTAAAATTACCACCAGTTGATCGTGATCAAAAGCGAACTCCAATTTTTGTGCTTGTCATTTGCCCAACTCGTGAGCTTGCAAGTCAAGCTGCTGCAGAGGCTAACAACCTGTTGAAGTATCATCCTTCTATTGGTGTTCAAGTTGTTATAGGAGGCACAAGGCTTACTCTAGAACAGAAACGAATGCAAGCAAACCCATGCCAGGTATCATTGCTCGAGTTTTTCTTAGTGATGGGTAAACTATACATACATGTCATGGTTCTAGATCTTCTATGATGCAGAGTACAGACTGGGATTCTCAGTGTGACACGATCTCTTATTAAAAAATCAGATAAAAAAATCTCTCATTAACCTCTTTGTTTTGATACCCATGATTTGAGTTCCAACTCTTTGCTTTCTATCTATTCGTAGTTTTAGAACCTCCATACCCTCCCTCCCTGACACAGAAGGCAGTAGATTCAGAATGCTGCATGCCTATCACCTATTATGCTCGACAGGAAGTGTCTTGATTTTCTTATTAAATACTAAATGTATTTTCATATTAAAAATTCAGATTCTTGTGGCTACACCCGGAAGGCTAAAAGATCATATTGAGAATACTGCTGGATTTGCTACTCGGCTGATGGGCGTCAAAGTCTTGGTCCTTGATGAAGCTGATCATCTGTTAGACATGGGTTTCCGCAGAGATATTGAGAAAATCATAGCTGCTGTTCCAAAACAGCGTCAGACGCTTTTATTTTCTGCCACAATTCCACAAGAGGTAATTTCCATTATATTATGAAGCGACACCTCATGTCAAATTTGTGAAATTATAAATGCTGTTAGTATTGCAGGTTCGTCAAATTTGCCATATTGCTTTGAAAAGAGACCATGAGTTCATCAATACTGTACAAGAAGGAAGTGAGGAGACACATGCAAAGGTACTGCTGTATTTGAAATGCATTTTGTTATCTAATTTGCTTTTTGATTTTCTTTTAGTTGCACTCACATTGTTTGCCATGATGTGAAAATCTTTCAGGTCAGACAGATGCATCTGGTTGCTCCTTTGGACAAGCACTTTTCGATTCTCTATTCTCTCCTGAAAGATCATATTGCGGATGATGTTAATTACAAGGTATTATAGTCCAAACCCTAACAGTAGATATGTATATGGCAGTCTTTATGTGAAAATAGAGTATGTGGTTACTGCTGAAAGCAAATAGAGTTATTTAAAGCAATAAAAAAAGAGGGATTGCAAAAGATAGAAATTGGAGAAGTCAAACCAGTTTGGTTTCCTATGACAATGACACAAATTCTTCTTACCAGTTGATGTCAATCTTTCTGTGAGACTCTTTACTGTGTCCGTGGTTATTGGTATTGTTTTTGACTATATCAACTTGACCCACATGCTTATGCTTGTGTGTTACAGATTCTTGTTTTTTGCACAACGGCAATGGTCACGAGGCTTGTTGCTGAACTTCTTAATGAGCTTAACATGAATGTCCGGGAAATTCATTCTCGAAAACCGCAAAGTTACAGAACTAGAGTTTCAGACGAATTCCGGAAGTCAAAAGGTCTCATTCTCGTTACATCTGATGTATCTGCACGTGGAGTGGATTATCCAGATGTTACTCTTGTTGTACAGGTAAATATATTAGTTGAATTTTCTTTTAGAATGAACTTACCTTCATCCCTTTTCACCCCAATCCTTACCCCTGTGTTCTCTTGACAAAACTAAAATAATAATAAAAAAATTGAGGTGTTTGTGTGGTGTAAAAGGGTATTAAATCTTGGACCCAGCGATTGCACAAAAGGGTTACATTTGAATTTTATTGAAATTTATCGATAGAACTGTACTCATGCATGTATGGGCAGCCTTGATTGATATAACTATTGTTGCTACTGTAGATTGGGGTGCCAGCTGATAGACAGCAATACATACATCGACTGGGTAGAACTGGACGTAAAGGTAAAGAAGGGCAGGGCATATTGTTGTTGGCACCTTGGGAAGAATTCTTTTTGTCTACTATTAAGGACTTACCGTTGACAAAGGCACCCGAACCTCTAGTAGATCCAGAGACGAGAAAGAAGGTGAGTGTTGAATAAAATGTGGCCATGCAAAGAGTTAAGTTCTTTTCCAGTAATTGTGAGCTGATCACATCATGCAAAAGTTGGCATGAGCATATTTTAATTGGAGAATTTCACTGTCAAGGTCCGTTTGGCAAGGATTTTTAAAAGTCAAAAGCTGCTTTTAGACTTGTTTGAATAATTTTTTTGAATCTATTTTGTGAAGAACTTTTAGAGGAAGTTGGCCCAAAATGATTTTCTCAAGAAGAAGTCCCATGGGCCCTTAGTCCCAAACCGATTTTGATCCATAAATATGTTTTGATCAATAAAAGCTGCATTTACTTTCTTGAAGTCGTAGTATGTACAGTGATATCTGAAGGCAAAAATTTTGTGGTACGTGCAGGTGGAACGTGCACTATCCCACATAGAGATGAAGAACAAAGAAGCAGCATACCAGGCATGGCTTGGATATTACAATTCTAATAAGAATGTGGGTCGAGACAAGTACAGACTTGTAGAGCTTGCGAATGAGTTCAGTCGAACCATGGGGCTCGACAATCCTCCAGCCATTCCTAAGCTAGTCCTTGGCAAAATGGGCCTTAAGAATATCCCTGGACTGCGTTCTAGGTAGATTATGTATTTATGTTTGTCCTCCCTACAATTTTGATTTTTTTTGAGTAGTATTATATTTTTACTTGGATACAAATGTAATGATTTTTCTTAGTCACATCATTACACTACGACTGATTGACAATTTGATGAACTAAGACAAAATCAAAATTCACCTACCGCTTCTAGTAGAAATATGGTTTGGATCTTTTTCTATGAAATCCATTCCAATTAAGCAGTGTTACCAAGCTAATGTTTGAAGTAACTTTTTATCTACACAATTTGTGGGATGCATAAGCACTATTCAAAAATTTATTATCCTTTTCTATTTATTTATAAATTGAACTTGTTTATAAACACTTCTTAAACGCCCTTCAAGTGTTTTTTTTAATTGTAAAGGTTTTGTTTGCTAATAAGCTCGTCCAAAATCATTTTTAATCACATTTAATTGAATTCACGATTTTTATTTGCTTTTTTACTATTTGAGAAATTCATAAGCACTATCCAATATTCTTATTCTTTTTCTATTTATTTATTAACCTAACGTGTTTATTAACCATTTCTAAACATGGTGCTTTTTATTGAAAAGTTTGTGTTGAAAAGCTAGTCAAAATTTATTTTTAATCACATTTAGCCCGTTTGATCCACATTAAAAAAAAAAAAAAAAAATCATTCTATCAAAACTCATTTTTAACCACATTCTTCGATAAAATAATATTACATGCAAATTAAAATATTTTTTTTTGTTATTTTTTAACCACATTTTTTCCATCACATTACATTATAAAATGCATTCTTTTCTCAATAACGTGCATCAAACATTCTCTTAATTAAACTTATAATTCTTATCTACCTTTTTACTATACATTCTATACATTTTGTGAGACTTATAAGTACCATCCACATATTCTTTATTCTTTTCTATTTAGTTATAAACCAAACATGCTTTAATTGCTTTTTATCATAAAGTTTTTGTTTGTTAAGAAGCCAATCTAAAATTATTTTCTATCACATTTAATTGAACTTACAATTTTTATCTGCTTTGTTAATATACAGTTCATGAAATTTGTCTACTTCTATCAATTTAATTGAACTTATCATATTTTATCATAGCTCTAACACTACAAGTTCTAGAATAGCATTAAATTTACACATTTATTCCAAATTAATAATCAACTTCAAAACTTATTTTCCCTTCGGTGCTTAACATCTCAATATTATCAAAAAATGCCTAAATCAAATCCTTAACATCCATCATTCTCAGTTTCCTATTTCTTAATTTGTATACTTGCAATACCATCCAATTCAGTCCATCTTCCTGATGATCCATTCATTTAGTATAAAAAAAAAAAAGAAGAAGAGAAAACATCAAGTAGATTATAGATTTGTCTAAATTCATCTTTCCCATTCAAGCTGCTAGAGTGTTAAACCTCCTAACCAAGATTCAACACAGCATTAATGCAAAGGGATTCTGTAGTTCAAAACTATGGCTTAACTAAAAAATTCCTACCTTAAAAGACTAATTCCAACATTGAAGACTTTCTACTTCAATGAAATTAGAATATTTTAACCCTATTAAGGAAAGGGCCAAGAAAAACACCGAAAATCTAAATGAGTCCTACACCCTTCTTCCTACTGTGGTTAGAAATTGACTAGGAATTGTACATACAAAGTACTGTGTTAAAAAGTTAAAATATAACAAACAGCGGTTACATGATGATCATTATGTTCTTTTCTTCTACCATAATTTTCTTCCTGGTTCACCGAACAAACTTTGACTGATGGATCATTTAGGTCATCGATCTTGGTAAATTATCAAACTCTCCTGTTAAGAGGATGCACCATCACAAAATATATTGGTGAAAATTTGCTGTGAAACAATAAAATGATCTGCAGCGACAAAAAAATACAGACACTGCACAAAACAAGCATGTCATGAAAAAAGCTTAGCTAGTAGGAGTAATTAATTGCAAACAAGTCCTGAGCAATTTGTACATAGCCAATCAGCATAAAGCAATCATAGCAATATTAGATCGGTAAGAGCATAGTAATTAATGACCAGCTTTATTTTCTTTTCAAAAAGTAAAATAAAATAAAGGATCGGCAGAGGAAAAAAGTAACAGAAGAAATATCACTCAGAAAAGTGGAAGGACATTTAAATCACATGGGATCTTATATCAGGAATACTTCAATTCTTGTACTATGCTACGTCTAGTGCATTGTCCTAAGAATTTGTGTATTGGGCTTCAAGACCTTCAGTCAGGTTTCCTTTTGTCCTTCAGTCTCCAACCCTTTTGTGTGGTCAGGTTTTGCTGCCCATGGAAGGTTGGATCTTCCTCCTCCCTAAGGTGTACTTTAGCTTCGAATCCATGGTAGGTCAGGCCTATCTCCCTACCTGTGGCGTTTAAATTTATTTGCTTCTAATAAAAATTCTACCATCATGTCATTTGACTAAAACAAAGAAAACAAACAAAAAAAAAAAATCCCACTCTGATCAGCGTTCAAGCTGTGATACAAATGTGGCCCCCGACCAGCTCATCCAGTCACCTATAACTATAAGCGATTCACCTAAATACATATACTGTGAATCATTACACCTGTATGTGTTATTTATCTGAAGAGAGTCTGTTTTGTAATTATCAGTTCGTCCATGTTCTTAGGATTAGCTAAAGCAACAAATTTGCAAAGCCAGGACAACTATAGACTAAACGTCTTGACTTAAACACGATCAGTTACCTGCTGACTCGACCAAACTGAGCAGGTCCATTTTCTTGAATAATTATATAAAATTTCACTAGTCAAAGCATGATTCTTACCTCTGATGATGAGGAGAGGATGTTCGATCTGGTGAAGAACGTTGCCCGGAGTCCCCATGGAATCTATGTTCCTCAAATGTCCTTCCTCGACTTCCCTCTCTTGGCTGTGATTGTTCACTTATACCTGAAAAACCTACACGGCCCAGAGACCCAAACTCGAGCTGTTCACCGTAAGAACCATAATTAGTGTTGCGGTCAAAAGGATAAAGCATCATGACCGGTGGGACAGAAGGTCCATTAGAAGACACTCCACTGGGGTTCATCACCGGAAAAGAATGAATGCCATGTGCCATATTAGGACCATTTTGGCTAGAATTCAAGTGCAATGGACCATTCTGGGATTGGTAAGAAGGGACAGACCATGATCGGTCAGCTCGATTCTCACTGGAAGCCACCCTGTCCATTCTCGAGTTTGATTTATCAGTTTGGCTGCGATTGTGGCTTCGTGCTGCAGCTCGTGATTTTGAATTAGCATTCCAGTTAGCCTCTCTGTCACTGTAGTTATCGTTCCTATCATAGTTGTAATTCCCCCTTCTAGTGCCAGAAGAGTGTCGCTCTCTTACAGAAACCTTCTGAAGCAATGAAATTTAAAACAATCAAAAGTAACTACTGAAGTAGGCAGTGCCCTTAAAGCAAAATGTAAACCAGTTACTAACAGAATATTAGAGAACCAGACAAGAAGTGCAAGACAAAAGCAGCTAAGTATACAGTCAAAGCAAACTAATACACAAAGTTGAAAGAATATATTTTTCTAAATTTCAGAGGCCAGTTCCATCCCCATGCGCAAAAGTTAATCTAAACCCTAGCATCACAGTAAAAATGATGAAATTGCCATTACTCATGGCAAGAGGACCTGATACAAGGCTCAATTAATTTACAACTCACTATTCCTGATAACATACAAAATTAGGACATGTTTCATATAAAAACAAACGCGTTCCTTTTCTTTCCTCCCTACAAATTTGGATTGCAAAATTGTTCTGCGTTACAGCCAACCCTCTCAATCAATTACAAAAAAATGAAAATATAAAATCAGTAGTACTTGTATTGATGAAAACATCTTTACATCCAAATATGGCACAAGAAGATGACGATCAATAGACAAATGTCTTGGTTCTTACACCCACAAACACAATAAGAGAACAAAAGTCAAAGTACACTGTACATATGCTGCACTCACTTAAAATCTTCGTCTTTATAGATCAACAAGAAAACCAAGTACTTGATTATAATTATCTTTTGGGTCCCAAAAATACACATTTAAGTTTCACTTACCCTATCTGGGCTCCATTTTAATTTTAATAAATTTTTCGCTTTCTTCTTTTCAACCACACATTTTCAGTAAAATAATATTACACGTAAATCCAAAACTTTTTTTTTTTAACCACACATTCTCCAGAAAAATTACTATTCCAAAATACATTCTTCCCAAAATCTAATTAAAATGGAGCCAAAACAAGGGCTTAAGAAGTAGAAATGGCTCTTAATGACCTTTCGAACTATTGTTGGTTACAAAGTAATTTGTGTACGCTCATTAAGGCCATTTAGAAAAGATACGAAATCAACGCCTCTCGCCTAGTATCAAGCTTGGAAGGTGCTTGATATGCATGCCATTATGAAAGTTGTGTTGAGAGAGGATAACAGGAGAGCTTCCAAAGGTGTTAAGACTTCTTGCTTGAAGGTTAAAAGTAGTTCCCTACTTTAGTACTTCTGGAGCTTGCTGTCCTTCCTACTACAACAGATTAGGATGGATTATTATGAAGCTCAATGCAGTTTTACTTGCTTAGCATACACTTGTATACGTTCTCCTTTTTCTTGTAGAGAGAAATGGAAGTAACAACCATTTGTGTGTTGGGGAGTGGGATACTAAGTGCAGGTTTGGCCAAGCTTATATTACAGTTTAAGCTGGTTAACACACTTTTTATCCACACATTTCGTAGGACTCATAACTACTAGCTACTTATTATCCACTGCTTATAAGCACAAACATACTCTTAAGATAAAAATAATTTAAAGTCACAGTAGGACTTCCCCCAAAATGAAAATAAGATCTGAAAAATGTTATAGCCAACACGTAACTGAACAAGTATGATAAATTATCTTACAGGATTCGGCAGGTAAGTCCCAGTCCCGCTCCGATATCTTGGCATATCATCTCTGTATCTTGGATGAACATATGGAGATCTATTGGAAACAGACTGAAGGGGAGCAACCGGAACTAGACGTTGACCATAACTTGCTAGCTGAGTGAAATGATTCGTGTTAGCTGAAAGTGGTCTTCCAGGATTATCATATGGGAAATGACCCTGCAGATAAACCGGTGGGACCATTACAGGTGAAGGATATATTATAGGTCCATGGGAGCGTGGATTTTGGCAGAACCTTCCAAATTGCAAATTTTGCCAATGGCTGGCAAAGTCACTGTTGAGAATATCAAATTTTTGCTCATTAGATGTCTCAATAGTAGTTGTCCCCCTCAAGGAACTAGAAGAATTTAAATCCTCAGACTGGTCAAAGCCCTCAGGACTACAGTTCTGAGCAGAGTCACTGTTATCCAAGCTTTCATCACCTCCAAAATGGTCAGTTGATTGATCAGAGATTCCCGTTTCAGGAGGAATATTGTATACTGGAAGCATTACAAATGGGATTGGAGGTCCAGTAGGGTAAAATGCAACAAGTCCATTGTTATCCATCATCCTCTGTCTAGAACCAGGAGCTATCAGCATTGGGGAAACGGGGATCATTGAGTCTGATCCACTCATTTGAGGAACTTCAAAGCCAGGGACATGCAAAGATGCAACAGATTCAGAAACCGGATTTTGTTCTGCCATATCAGTCCCCGCATTCGATAGTGCAATCCATTCCTGATCATAATCTTCAGCCTGATTTGTTATATGTTCAGACACAATTTTGCCTTTTCCAAGGCCAATAACCGGATCAGCAGCAACTATTTTCTTTCCCCGTCTTTCATTTGTAGACTTTGGGTTCTTTACTGATGGTCCATCCAAGGAACCCTCTGAAGAAGCTGTACTTCTCAAAGAACCACTGCGAGTAGCAGAAGGGAACCTTGAAGCTGCAGGTCTTTCTTCCCCGTAAGCCTTGCTACCTCTGATATCGTGAAATGGGAAATTATTACTATCCTCCCTCATTGATCCATGTTTTTCTTTGGTATGTTTACTAGTTGTTCGAAATGGAGGGATGTATTTCAAACTAGATGATCTAGCCTGTGGTTTATCATCGGACTCCATCATTTCGAAACTTCCATTATCAGGGTCGTAGCCACTATTCGAGCCAACATCCCGCTCCTGCAAGAATTCATTGTCTGCTTCCATGGGGTTCATTCCCACAGCATCAAAGTTTTCATTACTTTGCTCCAGTGCATCTTCAGAACGTGACCCGTGGTCAATGCTTGGGAAATAATGAGTGAACGGGGGTGAAACCAGACCATGAGGAAATTGCAAATTTGGAAAAGAAGGATCAAATACAGGAATATTTGTAGGAAGCAATCCTGGTAGATTCGGTTGACCATATCCCATTGAAGCTAACAAGGATGGTGAGATCGGGAAAGGCATTTGACCAGATGATAAGTTAAATGGTAAGTGAAGCTGACCGTTAAAGCCATGAAGCGAAGCAGATGCCATCATGTTGACAAAATCTTGTTCTTCCTGGTGCATTCCCCTGGTTCCAGAGGTTGAGGAAAGATCTTCATTTGATGCATCCAAAGCAGAGTCTCTTTGATAGCTATGTGAACTACTATTAGAGTCAGCAGCAGTGTCTAGACTTTGACGGGATGGGATGTGCCTAGCAGACTGAGTTTTGTAAACTGAGGATTGACTGTTATTGCAAGCTAAACCTTCAGATCCATGGTTCTTCCTCCTGTTACTACTATCTGGCCTTACAGAAGTAGCATTTACTTTTGCACTTTCAGTTGATCTATTACGCCGTACTTGAGATGAAACATCACTATATGTATCAGTAAGCTCTGGGCTTGAGTGTGTTCTGGCAAAAAGGAACTTTCCCTGGAAGTCATTCACCAAAAGATCAGGTTTCAGATCTCTGTGACCTTTCTCGTTATTCACAACCTGATTGGAAGTAGCATCTCTTCTACTTTGTCCAGAACCCCTCAAGCTACTCGACATGATGTGATTTTTTAAGTTGTGAGTTTGAGAAGCTGCGGACAACTCACTCTTTCTAGACAGGCTTACAGGTGAATAATTACCAGAGGATCTGTCATTCACTTTTTTGCCAATCACGTCATTCTTTGAATTATCAAATTCATAAACGCTCTCTGGAGTCGATAATCTCAAGCGCCACAAATCAACGCCTGGTGCATCAGGCCGATTTCCACTGCCATGCCTTTCCCATGTATTTGTGAAGAACTGATTAACTTCATGAATTACATTTTCTTTGGTGCAGTCAAGTAATCTAGCTAATCTTTTAGCTCCAAAAGCAAATGCGCTCCGTATTCTAAAGAAATTACCTGAAAACAAAATTATCAGCTGCAAGTAAACTATAAGAAGTAAAGAAATGAATCCTACCCACAAGAAATATAGAATAAAACAATCGGTGAATATAGACAGGAGATAAAAATACGAGAACTGCAAGTACCTTACCTAGGTTTTGCAAAAGGAATAATGCTGGCTGTTGCAAAATAAAAAGAAAAAGGACTACATTTGTTTAAAAAAAAAAGAATTCAGATAGAACCAAGTTTGACAAGTTGAAACTAATACTGAACATACAAAATCAACAGTATTAGACTGCAACTCTAATTGTGTACAGGGAAACAGCATATTGACTTTGGACGCGGTAGTTTGTTTCTTTATTATTTTTCGTTTTTGTTTCCCCATTGGGGGATGGGAGCGTTCAAGATCATATGGTTCCTCCAGCTGTCGAAAGAACTTGTGCATACCCCTTTCTGCACGGCGGAAACAGATTCTTTATGCATATTGGTGAGCATCTCAAGTTACAGACAGATTTTCCCTCACACCAATTTTCCCCTCACCCTTCCCTAGTACCCTGTTCTCATTCATACTCTATTACCAAGATGAAACACAAAAATACTTCTTCATCACGCCATTCAGTTCAAATGCGACCTAAAATCAATTTTTGATTGTCCACTGAACTTGACATCGAAAAAAGATTCACATTATTCAAATCTTTCATTGCGATTTGACAAGGATGAAAGTGACATCATCACAATTCTACCAATTCCAGAGCAAGGCTAGCCATAATCGCCATTGGAATCAACCAAAAAATCTGGCTAAAGCCTCTGATTTTGAAAATTTGATTTAACCCCGCATATAAAAACTCGTCAAACAATGAGTAAATGATTCCCTCACAAAATCCTCTAGGGACCATAAAATTTTCCAATTTTAATTTCTTCGCTTTTCTTCTTAAAACCAAACAAAAGATAAGAAACTGACTTCCTCTGTCTTTCTTACCTAGTGTCCTATTTCTACTTTCTCTTCTCGTCCTGTCTTTTCCCTCAGAACCAAATACAACGTTAGTAATATTTTTTTTCCCTAGCCAATAATAGGCAGCATGCTATATTCTTCTAGTTCAAGTGAATTTTTAACCCAACCAAAAAAAAAAAAACAGACATAAAAGAAAAAAAGGGTTTGATGGAACAGGATTTCTCCTTTCTCATCCTATCTGTTGTTTATCTGTTTCTTCTACTTTTTTCTTTTCAGACTTGCTTGTTAAACTTGATGGTCAGCGTGCATACGGACTATATGAGTACTAGACAAAGGCATCCCTCTGAAAAATTCTTAGAACATTATTTAAATAAAGACAAGGGGAAATTGAGAAAGCTGGCATGCAACAGCCATTGATCAAAAGTTCAAAGAATACATACACATTTAAGGCAAAGCCGACCAGTGGAAACCTATTTATTGCCCACATAACACAGTTCTCTTTCAGTGGTAGAGGTTAGGTAGTCATCACAACAAATATAAACAAGTAATTAAAAAGCTCAAAGATACAGAAAAATAAAATATTATCTTTACAATTTTCAAAGCTTAAACAAAGAGAGAACAATAGGAAAGTTTAGGCTTCATGTACCTTTACTAACACTACGTCCAAGGTTGTTGTTCACGCGTAAAGGATCAATAACATTAAAATGTTTGGAAACAAATGGCTGTCCATTATTTTCATGGCCACCAGGGAAAACAGCATACACAGAGCTACAAGCATCAAGAAACAATTTGCTAAGGAGCAATTCTCCACTGTCCTTCCGAGGGGGTTCAGCTGTAAAATATTTCAAATTAAACCTCACAAATCAGCCAACATGTCCAATATAATAGTTGTAACATATTAAATAAAAAGTTCCCAACAATTTACCAGTTACATCAGGTAGGGAACTAATGGGCACAGGTCCCCATAAGCTTACACAAAATTTGTCCCAGTCAAAGTTGCTGAAGAACTCCAGAAAACGGTAAAGGACCTGTGAGTGTAAATAAAATACTTCAGAGGGACAATCTAACATTCAAAATTTTTTGACATACATAGTAATTAAAACTACCTCGAGTGGTCCATGAAAGGAATTGTTGTAAACGTGAAAGATGTAAAGAACTAAGGTCTCCAGAGCATAAGTAGAAATAAGTCCATGATGAGCCCCCAATATACGGCTTTCATAATAACACCATGCCTTAATCAATATAATGCTACGCTTGAACAGATGATTTTGATTGATCAGATTATCAACCTACAGAAGAATATGTCGTGAAGTTATTCTCATTTGTTCTTCAAATTCCATGAATACGATGAGAGCTCACAACGTTACGAATTTCAGAACAAATACTAACCTCTCCGAGGAAGCACAGCGTACATAAACCACCAACCTGATTAAAGGATATGTCTACCACAATATTTTCAACTAGACATTTAATTATCTTCACCTGAAATAGTAAAAAAGTAAGAAGCCAAATAAAAATCTCGTAGCAGTAGAAGAAAAGAAAGTAAAACTAAATTTTCTTTCAGTAAATGCATAGTCAAGAAATCTAAGAAACTTGTTGACATGAGATTGGCAACTTGTGGGGGGGAAGAATACAGCAACTTAGGAAATATAAAAGGGGTCCAAACCATCACAGTGAAAATTCTAAACTCTAAACCCCATGTACTTTTCTAAAACAGTGTAGAAAAGAAAAGGATGTCTGATGTCATAGGAAACCCATTTTTCTGTAATGGACCTGGTAGGATCCTACAACGTGCAATCTTTTACAAAGCAGAATTTTCCCATACGTCACCCTCATTGGCACTATATCAGTATAAGAGAGATGGAAGCCCAAGTCAGAATAGTCGCTTAAAACATCTACAACTATGACAAAAGTTCTCATTGATAGTTGAAAATGAATAACATATATTGGTCTCATCATGTATAGTGTAAATTGATTCAGTATAATTCTCCAGCGAGGCACAAACATATGCAGGATGAGGTGTTTCTGCAGGAGAGGCTGCAGACAACAATTCAGAATAATTCTTCACTAGTGACTGTGGTGCATAACCTTATTGCAGTGCTCCTGCGAATACAACTCTACTCATCCTAGAAAACAGCAGATTTGATATAGGGAAATTCCTGGTATCCAGTCGGCTTTCTTCTACTCATAGGGACTACATATGGTGATAGCAACCAACAGAAAATCATTCTAGGTGGGATAAATGCAAAGCCAAAGGCTTTGACAAAAGTATACACATAAAATGCAGCATAAACAACTAATTCACACAGTTAATGATATTTTTGAAGCAAAGAACAGAGATATATGCTCAAGATCTTGAAGATGGATTCTCAACATAATCAAAATCAACACATCAGAAGTACAAGAATTTAGACAAAAGTATACATGTAAAATGCAGCAAAACAACTAATTCACACAGTTAATGATATTTTTGAAGCAAAGAACAGAGATATATGCTCAAGACCTTGAAGATGGATTCTCAACACAATCAAAATCAACACATCAGAAGTACAAGAATTTAGGAATGGACGTCATACTTCTGCTTGAATATACTGGATTTCCTTCACATGAAATTCAGCATTCTCATTCTTTTCCTCGTTCTCAAGCATATCACGAACTTGACTGGCCCATGTATCTTTCAAATTTTGATCATGACTGAAAGCAGTCAAATCAATGTCTCCATCAGGTAAATAAGTCTTCAAGGGTACTGACCCAAAGGTACAAACCTGTGAAAAAATATATAAGGTAAAATAATATGAGCAACAAGGAAACAAAAAAAGGAATAATATGAAATATACATTTAAAATAAAGAACAATTCCAACTAATTGTACCACGGGACACATATCAATTATAACAGAGTTTTGCAGTACGTAATACTACCAACTTCTCCATGTTTGACAATTATGGTAACATACTTTCCCCATCTCAACAACAACTATTCTACTTACTCATAAATGTGAGTTTCAAAATATTAGCCATTCATCGAAGTAATTGATGCAACCACTGCTTCTACTAATATAAATTTCACAATCCCCATGGACATCTAATACAAAAGGTAATTCTCAAAAGTACTATGGTATTATGGGGAAATTCTCCAAAAGACCATACTTTGAAGGCCAGGAAGGAAAATGGCCTTATTCTTCGTTTTTTCATCAAATTATTCTTCATCTGTGATCTGACTTAAAAACTATCAAATTGTCAGTGTTACCCTCATTAAAGATAACCTTCCATTAGAGTGGTAGGACAACTCGGTCTTCAGCTTGACCAGCTTGAATTTTTTCTTCTTATTATTTCTCTTCTTCTCGTGTCTTGATATACATACAAAAAATCCTAAGCATAACACCATGAATCACTTCCGTACATTCACTCCCTTACAAAGTCACTCGTATACATGAACAAACATTTTAGGCACAAATGTCACAAGTAAATTAAGAGAAATTCTTCATCTTCAAACACTGGACAATTTTGGATAAATAAAACTTTACTAGAGAAAGGTTGCCTGTAAGAAAGTTTTATAGAATGTTGGATTTTATTTTCTTACTATTTTGTTCCTTCTAAAGATGTTTCCTCTAAATTTGTATCATTGCTTTCTTGCACTAACTCTTACCACCAAACCACTAAAAACAAATATTCTAAATCTACCAGATTTACCCAGCAATCGTACTAACTTCTGTTGGGCAATAAAAAATTGGGACTGCATGAATAAAAAAACCGCATTCAATGTTTAAAAAGGCTTAATTGGGTATTGATGCATTTTATCTCCATGAGGCGATGCGAAGAGTAAGCCTCAAGATAGAACCATGAGGCGATGCATTGTAAGAAACTTTTATAGAAAGTAGGATTTTATTTTCTTACTATTTTGTTCCTTCTAAAGATGTTTCCTCTAAATTTGTATCATTGCTTTCTTGCACTAACTCTTACCACCAAACCACTAAAAACAAATATTCTAAATCTGCCAGATTTACCCAGCAATCGTACTAACTTCTGTTGGGCCATAAAAAATTGGGACTGCATGAATCAAAAAATTGCATTCAATGTTTAAAAAGGCTTAACTGGGTATTGATGCATTTTATCTCCATGAGGTGATGCGAAGCGTAAGCCTCAAGATAGAACCATAAAAGAATTCAAAGAACAAATATACAAAAACAAGCTCTTAATATACCATAAACCCTTTTAAAACAATCCATTTTAAAACTAATTAAAAAATAGAAAATAATAAGTTGACAAATAAGTAATCATGTAACAAAATTATAATCAACTGCTATAAGTGAAGATAACTCAAAATTTTTTATATCACACTACTAATATGGGAATCTTTAACATCATAATCATCATCCTCATCATAAATTTCTTTTCATTCTTTGTCATCATCCTCATCCTCATCCTCCGACTGCAATGACATATTTCCCATCCCATTTTTCTTCTGTGTAGGTAGAAAAAACAAAATACAAGAATTCATAAAATATTTTAGGTTGTAAAGGGGAAAAAAAAGCTAATGCCAATAATTAAATGTTTAAAAAATGGAAGGCAAGCCAGTGAACACCTTAGTTGGCTTGAAGCTCAGGCTTGAGCCTTACTAGTCGCCTTGTAAACCAAGATAAATCAGTGCATGAGTCTCATAAATGACATTTAGGGTGCGTTTAACGCTTTTTAAGATAGCCTCACACGAGAGCAGGATTCAAGGTGTAAATCCTCAAACTACTTTTTAAAACATTGACTTCATTTCAAGCATCAAAACACTAGTCAAAACTACAACTACCGTGATGCCAAAATTGACATTCAAGAGATAACTTCCACTACAAAAATATAATCATAGTCTCAAAATAATATCAATATCTACATAAAACAATTCTTATCGTAGTGTCCTTTTTTTCATATGTTGAATTCAAACATTAATCCATTTAGAGCAAATTCTATAGGCTTCATGATTCTATTTCCTATTTGCAAATGCCAATATACCATTATTGCCACTTATAAACCTGTCAAACCAAATTATGGTACAACTTCTTTGCAGAATAAGTAAAAGACGGGGCAACGAATTTGTAACAACCTGACAGGGAAAGCATTTCATGATTAGCCGCTGTACGTAATCTGCAACAGCATTCCTGCGCTCCTCAGATGGCGGATTGGGTTGAATGCAGGCAAGGAGCTCTGACGTCCTGTCCTCCGCTTTCAACCATCTGTCCGTTTCAAGCGCAAGCATCACCGGCCCTGCTCCTGACAACAGCCCATTTGGCAATGGCCCACTTGGGTCCGCCCATCCCTCTTGTTCTCCCATTCACTGAAATAGTAGAGGCGGTGTGTTGTGTATATAGGACCCAGGAAAGAAAAGTAGAGGCGTCAATTCTATTACAGAGATGCGCCAATATAACTGAGATGCTAATAACAGTAATTTTACACAAATTATTAGAATTGATGTCAATAAAATTCAAGTAAAGGTTTAAAAAAAAAAAAAAAAAACTTTCTTTTATACGGCAGGAAATTGGAAAAAAAAAAAATAATAACAAAAAGCGATCCAACAGAAAAATACTTGATCAAAAATTCAAAAAGTTCGAGAATGACAGAACCCTAAGTGAAGAGATTCAGAAATCAGTGCAATGTCGACGAAAGCAAATAAACTCCAACAAAAAGACAATGATTAAATTAAAGTTGAGAGCCCTCCGTATTTTCTGGCCTTCTCTCTTCCATACGCAATTCAATTTTTTATATAAAAACTGAAAGGATCGTGGAATCGTACAGAGCAAAATAAAAAGGGGTGCTTTTTTTTTTTTCTTTTCCTATTTTATTTGTTCTTCTTTCCGGTCTACAAATGGAATTTGGGGGACAGAGAGGGAGAGAGACTCTGTGTGCGTGCGTGCGTGCGTCGTGCGTATTTTGACAACAAAATCGAAAACTAAGGATTTGATTTTGTTGCAGTGTGCGTTTTGGGGGAAATTGGAGATGGTGAAATGGGGGTGGGCTTGGGTGAGTTATAGTGAAAAGAAAAAATGTTGGGAAAATCCTTGATGAGGTAATGTGGAGATTATAAAATTCTAAAGAATAATTGATATTTGATATTAGGATGGATTGTGACTTTATTTTGAACAAAATTCACGTACATTTATTGAAGGAAGAATTATTTATTCACATCTACCAAAATCCATCCAAATTTCCTATATCCCCACCATGGTATTCGGATTCGATCATTTCATCTTGACATATTTCATGTCGAGTTCTCAGCCTAAATTTAATTTACGTTCTCAGTAAAATCATTACATCTACTTACTAAATCTAGATTTTGCTTCCTAACTTGGGATCGATATTCAAAATTTTAGAAATAAGACACATTTACGAACGTTAGTGAGTTTAACAAAAAAATTTATAAAATTATCATAATCTTAATGTGCTACTATGAAAAATTTGAGACTTGCCCGTTTGGCTTTTTAGATGTCAAGGACCAACTTGATGCTTGAGAAACAAGTTGGGGATGATTGTTATATTTTGCCTTCAAATTTTGAAGAAGAATATTTGAAAACAAAGATAATTTGCTATAGTTTGACTAATTAAATGATATATTTGAAATTAAATTCAAGTGTATTTATTAAAGAAAATTCAGGATGCATCGCGATTTGGGAGAGATTTTTTGAAAATAAATTTCCAACCACACATTCTATGGCATTCATAACTTTTTTCTAATTTTTAATCCTACGTTCTTAAAAAATTTCATTTTTTCTTTCAAAAATCTCTCCCAAACACTCTTTTCAAAAGTTAAAAAAAAAAAAAAAAACCCTAAGAAACGTGGGTCTAAACCTAACATTGTAAGGGAGTAAATTGATTTTAGGCTTTTATCTCTCCACTGTATTTAGCTACTTTCAATTAAAATCTAAATTTTAATTTAAGTTAAAGTAAATAGTTAATTTGAATAAAATATTTTGTGGATCCCACAATTTTTTAACAACACATTTGATTTTAGTCCTCAATAAACAATGAATTAAGATATTTGAATCTTTAAACATAGAAAATGTTTGCTTGTTTATATTGACATGTTGTGTTTGAATTTAAGCTAAAACAGCTTGCTATTTATTTTCTTCGCGACTGCTCACCGTCTTAGTTAAAATTTACCAAACTAAGATTAACTTTTCTATCGTCACTGTCATTGTCCGATAGCGATTTTAGGAACCATTTTTGTTCAAGAACTTTAAACACTCATTAAAGATTGGAAGATCTATGTCGATTGTCTTCAAGTGAATTCGACTTTATTAGCTTGAATGATGTGATTCACTATCGAAAAAGTGTTGTTTTGAATAGACTTCATCTACATGCACGTGTTGGGCCCTTGCCTATATCGTGTTGTTAAACTTTACATATGTGTCCAAATGTAACCTGACCTACAACAATGTCTTAAAATGCAAAATAAAAATCTCATCTCCTTTAAAAGAGAATCCAAAAACTACTGTTCATTTTTGTCACAAGCTTTCAAATGTTGCAATTCGATCAACTGCAACGTCATGCCCACTCTTGGAAACTTGGATATATCTGACTGTTCTTGTGTTAGTTATGAGACAGTACTTGAGATAGCTATGGTCTGTGTAAATCTCACCATCCTTGATGTTTCATACTGCCCAAACATCTCTCTTGAGGCATAGTTCTTTTACTTTCTCTTTTAATAGTATATTAATGTGTATAAGCTGGCTGACTTCTTATTTCCCTTTCAAGTCTGGAGACTTCCAATGTTGATAGTCCTTAAGCTTCACAGCTGTGAGGGTATAACATCAGCTTCAATGGCTGCCATATCTCATAGTTACTTGTTAAAGGTTTGAATGCTATTCTTGAGCAATTCTTTGTTTCCCAACTGTTATGATAGGATGGTTTATTTAATGTATACTTGTTGACGTTGTTGAAATCTGGATTTTTCTGTGTATTGTAGGTTCTTGAGCTCAATAATTGCA
The DNA here is from genome assembly GCA_903798385.1 of Fraxinus cuspidata. NCBI lineage: Eukaryota > Viridiplantae > Streptophyta > Magnoliopsida > Lamiales > Oleaceae > Fraxinus > Fraxinus cuspidata. Next base: position 80,710 of record CAIGRP010042736.1, read on the forward strand.
GCCAATTGACATCGGTATCATTGGACCTGCCACGCCTGGAGAACATAAGGCTTGTGCATTGTCCCCCTTAGGTACATCAAAAAGATGTACCACTAGCAAAATCCCTTGCTACCCTGGTTTCTGAGCTTTAACATCTGGTGTACTACAGTACTGCTGCTGAGAATGACTCCGTGTTGTCATGCTTGCTGATTTGTTGATTTAAATCTAAGAAGCAGCGTGTTGTCATCAATTACAGTTTTAAATTTTTCGTAGTTTGCAGATGCAAGAAAGCTTGACCTCGTTGGCATTGCAATGCCCGTTCTTGCAAGAAGTAGACCTTACTGAATGTGAATCATTGACAAACTCTATTTGCGAAGTTTTCAGCGATGGAGGTGGCTGCACTACATTGAGATCATTAGTCCTTGATAGTTGTGAGGTTTCAAACATATTTATAGAGGTTTTTGCGCTTGACTGCTTTGTTTCTATGGTTATATCTGACTTGACCGATTGGAAGCTTGTTACTTTTTGAATTGGCATGTTATTTCCTTTCAGTTTGGTATATGATCTAAAGAATTTTTTTGGCGAGCATGGAGCGATTACCAGTGCTGTAGTGATGAGGAATGCTGATGGGAAGTCAAAATGGTTTGGTTTTGTGCACTTTGAGAATGCTAATGATGCCGCTCAAGCTGTTGAAGCTCTAAATGGTAAGAAATTTGGTGACGAGAAATGGTACGTCAGGAAAGCTCAGAAAAAATCTGAGAGAGAGCTAGAACTGGAAAATCGATGAATGGGAAAATGGTGATCAGTAAGTCGCTCTATGTCGCCCAGAGAAAAGAGAGAGAAGGGCAAGGTAAATTTATTGAGAGAAACACTTCTCCTTTGTCATTTAAGGCAATTGTAGGCTAAATACAAAGTGATTCGAGGCATTTTTTTGTCACTTTATGCTTAAATTGGTGTGCATTTTTGGTGGTTCATGTTAGGGTTGTTTGGTGTTTTCCTCCTAAACACTATAAACACGTCAAAAGTGTTTCGACACTTGCTAGTACACCAAAAATGAGTGCTTGAAAATAAGCATACGCTGTTTTATTTTGATAAAGGGTGCCCCAACCTATTATTGATGTTGTTTAGCACTCAAAATGTGCTATAATTCTTAGACCAGTATCCTTTCGTTGTTTAGACTTTGCACGTATTAAGCACCTGTTTGGGAGGGATTTACTTAAGATTTGAAGCCATTTTATGACCGTTGGCAACTCAGAAGTGGATTCTATTGCAGTCAAATATTTACTGCCATCATTTGAAATTATCATCTAAAAATGATAAAAGTCTATATTACCCTTTTTATTACTTTGAATTACTTATACACATTTCTTCTAGGATCATATTTGACTATTCTTAAAGGGCATATTTGAAAATTGCGACAAGTTATTGGGAAGGCAGTATAATGCAACAGCCATAAGGAGACCCATTTTTGAGTTGCCAACGATCATAAAATGACTTAGAAGTTCCGAAAAATCTCTCCCAGACACAGTCTAAAAGAAATTAAGGCATTAAGAAATGGATAGAACTATGTGCAATGAACAAAAATAAGTTGCCATTAGCTGCTTCTAGCGACTAAGGTGGCCATTTGATGCAGGAGAATACTCTTAGGAATTCGGATCAGCCTTTTACTTTTCATAAGTTAATAAGTTAATAACAATATCAAGAATAAGTTAATAACAATATCAAGAACTTTAAGTTCTTGGGCAAAACATAAACTCGAACGGGAGCAAAACCTTCACAATTAATGTGACTATTCCTTTTTTATTATAGCCCTGGTTTGAGATCCATTTTTTTCAAAAAATTTGTAATAATATTATGATGGAGAATGTGTTGTTAAAAAATTAAGACAACGTTTTGAATTTGAATGTGCGATTGAAATTGAGTCAAATCATTGTTCAAGAATACATTTTGACGGAAAAATAGGGCACAAACAAGGGTTATATTTCATATTATCTTTAATGACCCTCAATAACTGAGTCACAGATATAAACGGTCACGGAACTTCTCATGTAATACTTTTTCTTAATTTATATTACCCTTTGAAGTCTTTGTTTTGAATTTTGAAGGTAGATCTTCTAAATATGTATCTTAAATTTTTTTTGAAAAAAATTATGTACAAAAATAGACATGTGGAGGAAATGCACCGCTCTTGTTTGGTAATTGTTTTATGTCTAAGTTGAAGTTTTATTGATTTCTTCATGCTCTTTGAATGCTTCGTAGCTGTATTTTAAGGGTAAATCATATGAAAATTTACATCATCGAATTAAGTTTATTTTGCTAACCTAGTCCTACGCACATATCTCCCATCAAATCTTAATATTTGACATACTAACATTACCTTAAAAATAACACAGTTCATACATTGAACTGCCAAAAAACTAGCATTTCATAAATTAGGCAAGCATTTATACCTATTTAATTTTAAATATACTCCGGTCCCAAATTTAATAGACAAAAGCTATTATACATCGATACGGACACGTGTGTTGGACATGACACGATTTTTTTTAAAAAAGGTACTGACACGACATGTTGCGCAACCCATTGATTAAATTCTTATTATTCTTCATTTATATACTATAAATTTAATTTTATATCTGTTATTAATTTTTCTTTATTGAAATATTTTAAATATGAATAGATATATGTTATTTATTAATAGAGTAATGTTATTTATCATTATAATAATAGGGCATCGGTGATGTGGTAACTTATATGGAATAATGAGATGTGACAGTTCAAATTTCGTGAGTGAGGTGGGGACAACAACTATCCTATCTCATTATTTTACATAAGTTGTCACATTACCTATATTTCATCGTAGCATTATTCTTATTAATAACTTTGAGTTAAAAATATATAATATTTCTAATTAAAAAGAAAATGATCATTTTAGAATGTTTGAAAAATATCGATATTCAACACATGTCCAATACGGACATGCTACCCTAGTCGAAGTATACGTGTAACGGAGACTTTCATGTAATTTTCATTTCTACTATTCTCTCGTTGAAATTTGTGGTCTGATATCTTAGATTTAGTTTTCTGAATTAATTTTGTGTTTTGCATTCTGCAGTTTCTTCAAAAAGCCATCCGAGAAAAAAAATAAACAAACATCCGAAAAAGGACTGCTGTGGAAGAGGGAGAGAATGAGGGTGAAGATTCTAAAATCGAGTGTGTAATGACATACAATAAGAAGAAGCCAACTGTTGTTGACAATAAACTGCACTTCTCTAGTGAGCCTACCAAGACCAAGGGTTCTATGATGTTGAGTCTGACCTAGAAACAAAGTCCCAAATTTTGAATACAAGTCCTCTAAAGAAATTCAGGTTCAGAATGATAGTAGAGCAACAACAACGTTGGAAACTGAGACGGAATTCTCTAGAGATACTTGGGCTATTAGGGAGAGAGTTCTAAAGAGATATGAAAAGGCTTTAAAAGGGAAGAACAAGAGTGACGACGATAAAAAAATGGTATAAGGGTATACATGGAGTTGAATGTTTCAGTGGCCATTAAACTTTACATTTCATCACAACTTACTCACCGAACTTTAGAAATCGTCCAAGTGGACACTGAACTTATCTCGGTCGCATTCAATTACTCACCGATTTAAATCCGTCAATGAATTTGGATAATGGAATATCTAAGTAGACCGTTAAGTGCTTAAATGGAAGATCCACGTAGCCAAACACGCCTAGTTATTGACATGCTAAACTCGTGTTTCCTCCAAATTGAATTGAGTTGACCAAATCCCTACTCCTCACTTCTCCGGTGACCTCAACCAACTGACCTCTGTGACGGCCCCGACTACTACTCCGACAGCAACACATACATCGCCACATCTCCGGCATACTCCATCTCCGGTGCAACTGAATTTGTGTTGTTTTAAAGGTTTTTAAGGAGGAATTGCAGAATAAAGATGTTTTTTTCCCATTTATTTTTTATTGTTCATGATTTTTTTTTTATGCATGGTTTTTGAATCTAAACAAACAATAAGCATATGTACAAAGCACAGGATTTTTTGTGAGAATATTATTCGTATAAAGCCCTAATTTTTCAACTTAAATTTTTGTGTGAATATTATCCTCCGGAGTTGTGGTGCCGGAGGTGTTGCTGTGGGAGAGGCAAGTTGGTTGAGGCCACCGAAGAAGTGAGGGGTAGGGATTTGGTCGTCTCAATTCAATTTGGGGGAAACGCGAGTTTAATATGTTAATAACAAGGCGTGTTTGGCTACGTGGATCTTCCACTTAAGCACTTAACAGCCATGCAAACATTCCGTTATCCAGCTTGTCATGTTCATTGACGAATTTAAATCCGTGAGTAATTGAGTGCAACAGAGATAACTTCAATAGCTATTGGGACAATTTCTAAAGTTCGGTGAGTAATCTGTGGCGAAATGTGAAGTTTTTGGGCCAATGATATATTTAACTCTAATTGCAATCCCTCAACCCCCACCCCAAGAAAATTTGAAAAAAAAAAAAGGAAGAAAGAAAGAAAGAAAGAAAACAACCCTCCCGTGAAGAAACTACATGAAAAAGTATATATCAAATATATTTTTACGACTCATGACTTCAGTTCATTGTTTGTATTACCATGCAATAAGTAGTGCCTGAAACTTCAAAAAAGAGGGTACATATCGCGTTTATGTTGTCTAATTATGACTTTATTTCTTTGTTTACAGCACCATGCAAAAAGTAAGAAGTGCTTTGTGTGCAACCAGCCGACCAATGGTATATTTAATACAGCTTTTGGGTTACGCAAGAAAAAGGCTGAAAGAAAATGATGGGTCTAAGGATACACCATAATAATTTTGAAGTTCCATGTGTTTTCTCTTTATTATAAGTTCTCTTTCTGTACGGCATTTCTTTTCAACACTGGTTTGTGTTTGACACTTTTGTAATGGATTACTGTTCGTTGAAATTTCGCAAGTGTACGGATCGTGACAAGTAATAAAGTGGATTTATCAAATTCGAATGTCGTCTCACAAAGACTATTATCTACAATAAATTTTTAAACTAACCTAACTTCAATTTAAATTAAAATCATAACTAATGATCAAATCAAGTTTTGTTTTCTAAGCGAAATTCTAATAAATAAAATAAAAAACTATTAAATAAAATA
>CAIGRP010042763.1:0-29360 GCA_903798385.1 Fraxinus cuspidata
CGAGTAATGTTGGATCTACCCTCGCATACGGCCCGATTATATCTCTATGACGGATGTGAATATACAAGAATGTATGCGGTTTTATGAACACTTAGATATTCACATAAGGTATAGTGGTATATTTCTATCTTCTATCGGACATTATGATGATTTATATATGTCGAATTTATTTCCATTCTCTCGAATGCATGAGACAAATCACAAATCTCACATAATTATCATGCACTATAATCATGGAGGCAATTAATTCATATAAATCATTCTATAATTCAAAAACGTGTTTTTGCGTCAAATATATAAAACTAAAGATCAAAACATCAAATTACAAGGTTCATCGTTCACCTAGCACTAATTAACCTAGCCTAATATAGTNAATTAATTATGGATTTAGATCTTTATGCCTTAGGGGATGAATTTTACGTTTTTTTTGCCTCGTTCTATGCTCTCCAATATTGAAAATTTCGTCATCCAAGTCACCTCCCAGTTTTTGGACGACTTTGTAGTTTATATAGATGTCCAGAGATTGGTTTCCATAAGAGTTGGAATAAAATAAGGAAATCAGAATTTCCGCGTCAAAAACCTACCATGCGGCGCATGAGACCGCATGGTTCATCCAAATGAGGCGTTGAGGTCCCTACATGGTACTGTGCGACTGCATGAAAGTTCTACCATGCGGCTGCATGGTTATACTTTTTTTTCCATCGGACAGCTTTCAATATTTTGGTCATATCTTTTTTTATTGATATTCGATTGAAATAATTCAAAATGCATTGGAAAGATTACTTAAAGGGATAAAAATCTTACAGAAATATAAATCTTCAAATTCGAACGTCTTCTATACCAGAAATGGGTCTCAAACTAAAATTGAAAATTCGAAGCATAACTTTTTTCGGCTGGAAGTTGATATGTGATAGTACTTCGACTATATTTCATCCATTTGACTTCTTCCCTCATCCAATTGATGCCCAACACTCTCAAATCTTCATCGTGAGATCGACACAAAGTTTTAGTATTTGCACTTGAGTCCTCAAATTTTGATTTTGCTTCATTTTAGTCATTTTTCGTTTATTTTTCCAAATTTTCACCACCTTCATCGCTTTTAGCCTACAAAATATAAATTACACAGAATTAAACCATATTCACATATTTATTGACAATTATTAATGTTTGTGAACCAAATAACTTTGTAAAACGCACTTATCATCAATTAATTCTAGAATCGAAATATTTTGACATTTACAAAATCAAAACTAGTAAAATGTCAAAATAACTATTCATTCATGCACGGGTGTATATAAGTATACAAAATGCTATTCACAACAATATCGATTAGAAGGGCACCAATGAACAAAGACATAAAGGTCTTAAAGATTACATTAATTACACTTTGGAAAGAATTTAATTATAAATGAATAGAAATGAGTACTGTACAAGTGAATAATATTTACGAATTTATTGAAACGTGAAGTTTGATCATTTATAAATTTTGTACTTAATAATAAAAAGTAAGTTATAAATTGGAAAGGAATTTGTCCATATTTGCTCATGATTTTCTTTTCACAAACGTCTCCAATTCACAATTAATTAAATTATTTAAACAAGAAAAAGTAAGTTTTTATCAATTTTTAAGTTATTCCATTTGCGGTTGGTGAAATCTTATTAATTTAAATGGAAATATAATGCAAACGACAAAAAAAGGCGCACAAATGAACAAAATTAAACTCAAGAGGACAAACCGCGTACAAACTCTTATGGAAAAAACCTGGCAAACGGGAAAAAAAAGTTAGCAATTTGGGAGCGTAAGTGGATTTCTCTCTCGTTTACAATAAGAATGGAATCTTGGGTTAAAATATGTCTTATACAGTCAAGTGAACAATTTTTTTTTTTTTGAAGTATCATTTTTAATAAAAATTATTCTTAAAAAAATCTGTCAAACATGCTTTTAATAAATTTTATAGTGTTTAGTCCCCTTTTGGCCCCACATTATTTATAATTATAATTTTTGAAATAATATTTTTTGGACGAAAAGAATAAATAAGATTGTGTGGTTAAAAATGTGAGAGGTAAACTAAAGGTGCTTGTATAATAATAATAATAATAATAGCTAGGTTTTATTTATGTCAATTAACATGAATTCAGATGACATAAAGTTAATTAATTGATACCAAATACACATAAAGTGTGTCTCATTGTAGCAGAAAGCAAACCACCTCCAAGCCGACCGATGAAACTAATAAATAAGTGGGAATGTGTATATATTGTCTTCTTTTTCAACGCTTAATGGTACCGATCAGTTAGACCAGGAAGCTTCACTGCAGTTTCTCTAAGCAAGCATCTATCCCTTGAGGCGGTGGGTTGGTGACTATAAAAAGCCAGGCCCTCCATTCAGCCATCTCCATCCCATTTCAACAAGTTCTTCATTTTTCATATATTTCTATCAGTTCTATGTGGTTTCCCTCCTTTATCTGAACCCAATTAATCCAGTTGATCCATTTAGCCATTTCAATCTTCAAATAGATTTTCACCATCTAAACTAGCTGCAGGCCTTCAATATCGATTTGGAATCTGTAAACCAGCTTATTAATTAGTGCTGCTGCTTGAGTACTGGGAAAACATGTCAGATTTAGAAGAAAGCTATCCTTTCGACGTTGAAGCCCAGCAATCACTGTTGCTGCCAACACATGAACCAGAAAGTACTTCAAGACGGGCTTTGAAGAGGGTAATTTTGTTGATACGCTCAGCCAACCTTTTCAAGCTATCGGGAGAAAACTATTCCACCTACAGCTCTTCATCTGATTCGAGCGTATCAATATTGTCGCCTGCTTATACTTCTGTTGGCACTGCTGATGGTGAAGATAATGCGGTACGTAGTAGTAACTTATATCATCTCTTTTCCAACTTAATTTTAGAGTTCAGTAAATCATATATGTACTCTAGAGCCAAAACACAATGGAAGCAGAAAAATCTCATAAAAACGAAGAATACCCAAACTTCATTAACACCAAGAGATCGATTATCACATAGGGCTCAAAATAAACATTGTACCCTCAAAGATCCAAAACCCTAAAGAATCGAACACAGCAGCTACTCGATGAAAACGTGATCAAACAATTGATCTAACAACTCAAAGCCCTCAACCGAAGACTCACTAAGAGTCTAATTACAAAGATTTATGAACAAAACCAAAAGTTTTGATCAATACACAAAGAATCAAAAGAGGGTCTGAAGAGACGAAAAACACACAGGGAACTCAAAAGCTTCGCACAAAGAAAGCAAAATGAATCATCCTATTAGAGAGACGGTTCAAGCCCTTAAATATACTAATTCATCACCATAGATTAAGCTGAAATCAATGGTCCAGAACAGCACGCGTGTTCGCCTTATTGGGTCGGTCGGGTATTGGGCCAATTTTGTTGTGTTATCAGGCAATGGCCAGACTTAAACCAGCAATGGGCTATGCACAATTTCATCATAGCCCAGTGAACTGAATGCAACTTATATTGGCATCACAGCCCATCAAATCCCTCCTATGTCAATGATATAAACAAACCAAAACACTCCAGTTTCTTCATCATAAGCACCAAGAGGAATAGTCATGCAGAAACACAAAATCACCTAGTATCAATTCTTAAAATTTGCAAACAAGATTACATTTGTTGAGAGGAAGTACATTTGTTCCCATATCAGCAGGATTAAATTGTGTTGGAATCTTTTCAAACAATATGGACTCTTTTTAAATTATATATCTAATGAAATGTATCATAACATCTATGTGTTTAGTCATTTCATTGGATTTTTACACAAATGAATAGCACTTTGATTATCAGAATAAACAACATGATTATGCAATTCATTTAATTCACACAACAAGATTTTAAGCCATGAAGACTCCTTAATAACCTCAGTAGCAACTACATATTCAGCATTTGTAGTAGATAAGGATACAATAAACAACAATTGAGACTTCCAACTTATGCAAGTATTACACAAATAAACACATGCAGTTATTGATTTTTTATTATCCTTATTACTAGCATAATCAAAATCCACATATCCCCCTAACATAATTCCCTCTTTACAAAATTTAAAATGCAAACCTAAATCAACAGAACATTCCAAGTTTTTTAAAAGCCATTTTAAAGCAGTCCAATGTTTAGGACCCGAGTTTGCCGTAAACATACTCAAAATACTAATAGCATGTGCAATATCAGGTATAGTACATACCATAGTATATATAACAGATCCAACAACATTAGCATAAGACACTTTTTGCATGTATTTGATATCAAATTCATCATGTGACATTGTTCTTTACTCAACTTAAAATGAAAATCAAGAGGCAAAGAAACAGACTTGGAATCATACATAGCAAACTTGGATAACACTTTTTTTTTACATAATCAGATTGTGTTAAAAGAAGAGATTGTTGTGATCTATTTCATTTAATATCTATTCCTAGGATTCTTCTAGCATGACCCAAGTCTTTCATTTCAAATTCAGCACTTGAAAACCCTTTTAATGTCATTTACCAACCAACAACATATCATCAACATACAAAAGAAGATAAACAATCATAGCATTACTATCATTTGTTTTAAAATAACAATGATCAAAGGCACTTCTCATAAAACTAAAAGATTACACAAAATTGTCAAATCTTTTATACCATTGCCTAGGTGGACGTTTCAAACCATACAAAGACCTAGTTAAAAAACAAACATGATTAGGTCTTTTAGAATCAATAAAATCTTGTGGTTGTACCATATAAATTGTTTCATCCAAGTCACTACGCAAGAAGGTAGTTTTAACATCCATTTATTCAAGTTCTAAATCATATTGAACTACCAAAGCAAACATGACTCTTATAGTAGTGTATTTGACAATAGGAGAGAAAATTTCATTATAATCAATAGCAGGTTTTTGTGTAAANTATTTAACAATAGAAGAGAAAATTTCACTGTAATCAATACCAGATTTTTGAGTGAATCCCTTTGCAACTAATCTAGTTTTAAACATAAGAGGCTGCTTAGAAGTATTTCCCTCCTTAATACTAAAACCCCACTTACAGTTACTAAAGACTTATTCCTAGGTTTAGGAACTAACTTTCAAGTATTATTTTTCAATAGAGACTTCATTTCTTCTTCCATAGCTCTCATCCACTCATCTGACTGTTGACAACTTAAAGCCTCTTCATAAGATTTAGCCTCCTTAAAAGCTAAATCTTGATAAGATAAAATAGCAAATAATTGATAGTAACTCATTCTAACAAGTTCCCTTATCTCCATCCTAGTTCTATCTCTAACAAGTTGATAATCACTTAAAGGATCATCTAATTCACTCACAGAGTCATGTCCACTACCTTCAATAGGTTCATGTGAACAAGTAACACCATCATTCTCATCACCACCTTCATTCTCAACTTGTTCCTCATCAACAAGTTCAGAAGAGTAGACTAATTTCACCCACATTCTAGTCTCCCTCTCCTTTTCACTCTTAGGAACATCACTCAAGGCTTTCTTACTCAAATAAGGCATATCAACTTTATTGAATGTCACATTCCTACTAGTTATCATCCTACATCCCTTCTCTTCTCTAACCCAAATTCTATATCACATTACTCCTTCAGGATATCTCATGAAAATACATTTCTGGGACCTAAGCTCCAATTTGCTTAAACTTCGGTGAGAATAGGCAGCACACCCAAAAGTTCTCAATATAGTATAATCAGATAATTTCCTTGACCATACTTCCTTAGGTGTCTTCCAATCTAAAGCACTTGTAGGAATCCTATTCACAATATACACAATTGTCATAACAGCCTCACCCCAAAAGCCTTTTGGAACTCCTGAACTAACAATCATGCATCTAACCTTATCCAAAAGAGTCATATTCATTCTCTCAGTAATTCTATTTTGCTGAAGGGTATAAGGTACAATTTTATGCATGATGATCTAATCATCTCTATAAAGTTGATCAAATTTAGAATTACAAAATTTCATACCATTGCCTGTTCTTAAAATTTTGATCTTTTTATCCATTTGATTAAACTTTTTTTGAAAAATCATCAATTAGTGATAAAAAATACTTGTTACCACCTTGAGTGGTAGTAGATGATGAGCCCCATATGTCAGAATGAATATACTCAAGGATAGATGCAGTCTTATGCTTTCCAGTATTAAAATGAAGTTTACATTATTTTCCTAAGGTACAATACTCACAGAAAGGAATCTTAGAAATCACATCCTTACCAAATGCCAATTTCATATTCAAAATATGCAGACCATTTTCACTCACATGTGCAAGCCTAATATGTCATTTCAAGGTAGCATCAATCTTAGCACTAGAGAACTCAGCAGTGTGACTTTGAATTATATGGCTCTAGTGACATATATACCATTCCTATTGGTACCTTGGAAAATAACTAAAGAACCCTTAATTACTTTCAAAGAACCATTTTCAATCCTGCCTAGCAGGCCTATGTCATCTAGATTATCCATAGAAATCAAGTTTCTATTAAAGTCAGGAACACACCTTACTCTTTCTAGAGTAAAGGTATATCCATTTTCAAAGTTCAAAGTCACACTACAAATTCCTTTAATTCTACAAACTACATTGTTACCCATAACCACCTCCCTACCATCAAGATCCTTAAAGTTCTATAACCAAGGTCTTTTAGAGGTCATATGGAAGGTACACCCTGAATTTAGAATCCATTCACTATTTAAATAACTATTATCTACATAATTTGCAGTATTCAGATCAGAAATGGGTTCCGTCACCACATACACATCAATTGTTCTCTTATCTATGGGTTCTACTACATTCATCTCATCCACTTTCATCTTTCTTTGTTAATTCTTCTTCTTATAACAATATTTTATAAAATGTCATGTATTTTCACACCTATAGCACTTCTTATTTCCACTCTTAGATTTTGATCTAAACCTCAATTTCCCCCTTTTCTTAGAGTTATTTTCCCTTGATGAATCTAACAATTTCGTTGCCTAGAAATAGACCTTCCTCTTACAAATAAACTCTCAAATTCCTTCCCATTCCTATGAGCCTTAAGCTCTAGTTCCTTACTTTTTAAAGAATTAAATTCTATTTCAAGAGTTGGCGTATCTCTACCATCCTTAATAGTAGATTTAACATCTTTATATGCAACATGTATAGCATTTAGAAGGGTAACAGCTTTATATTATTCAAATATTGTATCCCCTACATTAGTAATATCTTGAACTAACTTATTAAAAGTATCAAGATTTTCGTCCAAGTCCTTAGACACATCAATCTTAAAGCTAAAGAACCTTTCTAGAAGGAAGAATTTATTGGGCAGACTTTTAACCAAGTATTGTTCTTCTAATTTGTCCCATAAAGCCTTAGCATTCTCAAGTTTTCTTATTTTTCTCAACACTTGATCAGATAAATGAAGAATTATAGAGGAATATGCTAGTTCATCAAATTCAAGTTTTTGATAATCAGTCATGGTATCAAGAAATTCACATGTTATAACCTTAGAAATTTTCTGTTGAACTAGGACCCCTTTTATTTTTAGTTGCCATATGGGGAAATCCCATTTTCCATTATAATCTCCAAGTTCAAACGTAGTAGTTGTTATTTGAAGTTTTTAATCAACACATGAAAAAGATTTGAGGTGACAATTTAACAGAAAGGCAAAAACAGATATTTCTAAACAATGGAATGTCACACTACTCCTTAGTGTCACACAAAAAATAGAAATGAAATATTACTAAATTCAGTCAGACTAATAACATAGTAAAACACAAAAAACCAACAGTGATTATAAGCAAACTAATACCTACAGGGAAATACAGAATCAACGATGATATTAAATAAACCAATAATCACAGTAAGCACCAAATATGCTATAGTAATATTAAACAGATTAATATGGGAAGTTCCTCAAATTTCTACGAGTTAGAATTCACCGTGTTTCCGTGAGGTTCACGACCCTAGGTCAAGACACAATTCGTAATCACGAGAAATAGAAGAAATAACAAGGAGGAAAACACGAGAAATTTCAATATTCAGAATCAAATTAACATGAAATTAAAGTTTTATGAATTTTTAACCAAACAGCTTCGAAGAAACACCACCAAAAAATTCCCAGGGGTTTATCAGAACAACAAGCTTGAAACCAAGGACCGAAGACCGTCCACCAAAAACCAGTCAATAATCACCAGAGGGCCACTTTCCCCTCAAGAAATCGCCAACATAGACCAAGATTCGAAAAATAGAAATCTAGGGTTTCACTATAAAACCTGATCAGTAGATATCCGATTGTGAAATTAATTTTCATACCCAGAACCACCAATCGAAGGACCAGAGAGCCACCAAGAAGGCTTTGATACCATTTGTAAAGCCAAAACACAACGGAAGTAGAAAAATCTCACAAACACGAAGAACACCCAAAGTTCATTAACAGCAAGAGATTGATTACCACATAGGGCTCAGAATATATATTGTACCCTTTTGTACAAAGAAACGGCCACAAAGACCTAAAACCCTGAAGAATCGAACACAGCAGCTACTCAATGGAAACAAGATCAAACAACGGATCTAAAAACTCAAAACCCTCAACCGAAGACTCACTAAGAATCTAATTACAAAGATTTATGACCAAAACCAGAAGTTTTGATCAATACACAAAGAATCAAAAGAGGGAATGAAAAGACGAAAAACACACAGAGAACCCAGAAGCTTTGCACAAAGAAAGCAGAATGAATCATCCCATTAAAGAGACTGTTCAAGCCCTTAAATACACAAATTCATTACCGTAGATTCAACTTAAAATCAATGGTCTAGAGCAGCACACATGTCCGCCTTATTTGGTCGGGTATTGGGCCAATTTCATTGTGTTACCAGGCAATGGCAAGACTTAAACCGGCAATGGGCTAGGCCCAATTTCATCATAGCCTAGTGAACTAAATGCAACTTATATAATTGGCATCACAGCCCATCGTGTACAATCAAGACGGCAATAATTAATCATCATCAATTCTTCTGTATATGTAATTAGGGTTCCGAAGTCGTGGAAGCTGCAGGTGTTTCGCCAGAGTTGCATGAGGATTCCTTAATTGTCAAGTCTACTCCCCAGAATGAATTCACCAGTACTATTGAGCTCCAGTGCATCCAGATGGGAAACATCACCGAGATGGTAAAGAGAATGAACTTGGATGAACTTCAAAATTTTGGAGGAGTCCAGGGAGTTGCAGATGCATTGAACACTCATCTCACTAATGGACTTTCTGATGACCATGAACCTATTTCTAAATGCAATACAAACGAACTCTCTCAAGCCTTCACCTTCTTCCACTTCTTTAAGGAAGGGTGCAACAATTACACCTTCTTCCTTCTATCATTAGCTGCCGTCCTATCCCTATCCTTTGGAATCATTAAAGAAGGCGTAACCAACGGCTGGTTTGATGGGACAATTTTAATTGTTGCCATCTTTGTACTTGTTGTTTTCATAGCAATACGTTCTTACTCCCAAGCAAGGTGGTATCAGAAGAAGTTCCAGAAACAATGGTTTTCAGAAGGGAGGAATGGGAAAGTGAAAGTAATCAGATCAGGGGGTCCTCCTTTAGTAGTTCCTTCATCTGATCTACGTGTTGGTGATCTAGTATGTTTGCAGAAGGGACATCAGGTTCCAGCTGATGGACTATTTGTAGCTGAACAAGCACTACAATTGGACGATGGGTTCAGTTTCACAGTTGACAGCAAAAATCCATTTTTGTTTTATGGTTCAAGGGTGATCAATGGAGATGCTCGAATGATTGTGACATCCGTGGGGATGGACACAGTGTGGGGCGAGATAATAGGCAAGGAGATTGAGTCTCCTGAAAAGAAGTGCGAATTTGAAGTTTTACTTCATAAATTAAGAACCTGTGTGGATTTTTTTGGACTTCTACTCTCAATCCTTATCCTTGTAGTTATGTTTCTACGATATTCACTGGGAAAAAGAGACGATGAATCCGGTTACAGACCAGATCCAAAGGGAGAACCTACCCGTTTGAAAACTATCATAGATATCATCAAAGGAATTATAATAGAATCAAAGGTGACAGCGAGAGTTTTGATAGCTTCTCTGAGTGTCTCAGTGGTAGGGATAATGGAAGGCGTACCTTTTGTCATTTCACTTGCAGTTGCCCGTAGGAGCCGGAAAACACTAGCAGAAAACGCTTCAGAGAAAGACCCACTAGCTTGTGTTAAGTTGGCATTAGTTACAGCCATTTGCACTGACAAATTTGGTGGATTGACAAAGCACAAAAAGGAAGTTGACAAGTTTTTTGTGGATAAAGAATTTGTTGGGGAAAGCTCTATGGTATCCCCAAATGTCCTCGAATCTTTATGCGATGGAATTGGAATATCACTTCTGTCGCCATCTCCAAATGGTAATGATTTAATGGAATTGGAACTTATCTCCTGGGCTCAAGATAAATTTGGTTTGCGACTGGAAACACCAAACCATCAATGCAGAATTGTCAATTATAAAGAGGGTAACCTTTTCCATGAATATAGTGGTTCACTTTTGCTGAAAACCTCAGAAAATGGACAAGAGTGGCATTTACATTATAAAGGACCTCCTCAGGATATTTTGTCCATGTGTTCTCGTTTCTATAATGTTGAAGGGGAAATACATAAAATAGATGCTGAAAAAAGGAGAATGTTTGAACAAGCTAGTGACTATATGCAAGATGGACAAGAAGTGATCGCATATGCTTGGAAAAGCACAGATGGATCTAATGATATGTCAATTGAAGAAAATGACCTGATCTTTGTAGGAATGGTTGGCCTGAGAAACATAAATCAGGATTATATAAGAAATGCTGTCTCAACTTTGAGAGAAGGTGGAGTTAGGACTATACTTGTCTCAGGAGATTGTATTGATGTACTTAGAACTATTGGCAACAATTGTGGGCTGCTTACTCCGGAGTCGGAAACTCTAACAGGTGAGGAATTTAGGAACTTAACTGACGGAGAGAGAATGCAGAAGTTGGACAGAATCCGTATCATGGGAAGCTGCACCTTGCGCGACAAGGTTCTTCTAGTGAAATGCTTGAGAGAAAAGGGTGAAGTGGTTGCAATGTTGGGGCAGAAGACAAACGATGCTCCAGCACTAAAAGAAGCTGATATAGGGCTGACATTGGGGACTTGGAGCTCAGAAATGGCCAGAGATTGCTCGGAAATCATTATCTGGAACGGTGATTTTACTTTTCTTGTTGATCTGATCAAGAACGGGAGATGCATTTGTGAGAACATAAGAAAATTTATCCAATTCCAGCTCACATTCACCATTTCAAGCTCATCTATTAATTTCATTGCAACTATAGTTTGGGGGGATGGCCCCATGACAGCATTTGAGTTGTTCTGGTTGAACTTGGCGGTTGCAATTCTTGGAGGCTTGGCACTGCTGACTGAGTGGCCAAAAGAAATCCTAATGAAAATGTCTCTGAAGTCATCTCGACAACTTGTTACCAATGCCATGTGGAGAAATATTGCCATACAAGCTTCTTATCAAACTGCCATATGTTTGACTCTTAGCCTCAAAGGACGTGCAATCCTGGGAATTGGTGCAGTCACCATTAACTCCATGATTTACAACTCCTTGTTTCTCTGCCAGTTATTCAACAAATTCATTGCTAGAGAGCTTGAAAAGATGAATATTTTCAAAGGTCTATACCAGAATAGATGGTTTTGGCTGGCATGTGTTCTTTTTCTATTGTGTCAAGCAGCAATGGTGGCAGCAGAAAATGTATTCGACAGTAGTACGAGGTTGAACTGGATGTTGTGGGCTTCATGCATTCTAGTCGGACTAGTTTCATGGCCGCTGGATTTCGCAGGGAAATGGATTGGTTCACTGGGATTCCTTTCTTGATAATTAAATAAGAATTTTTTCTTAATTTTTTTTAAAAATTTTTGGCATGTAATGTCACGTCAAATATATATATATATATATATATATATATATATATATATATATATATTTCAGTATGCATGTAAATATGTATCATTTATTCTCTTTGTATATTATAAACGTACTTTATGTCAATAATAAATTGTTATAATGAAGAGAAGAAAGTATCATTATCTTCGTTTTCTTATATTACAGAATTAGGTTCTCTTCATATAAGAAAATCATAAAGTTATGATAATTAAATTAGCAAAATGTTTCATTTGTAGAGTTGATAATCAGATCTTAAATTTCTTTGTAGTTGGAAGTATATTCTAAAATCCAACTGATTATGTATGTATTAAGTAACAAATTTGATCAGTACTACTGTATTATTCAATGTTGGGTGCTAGGCATAATATTTAGACTTGGTGGGAGATTAAGATTAGCAAATTTTGATAAAAATGGATAGACTTGGTAAGGAATATTGTAGGTCTCATGAAATGTGTGGCTAAAATTAATTTTTGAATTTGACTTAAATTAGAATCTTTATTTTAATCGATAGCAAGTAGGGGCATGAGAAGTTTTGCAGTTTAGAAAAAACTTTTTATTGTAAGTTTTAAAATGGGAAATTGACAAAAAAATTTCCAAACTTTTTGTCCATCTTGCGCTTTTGGTTCAAACCTTTAAAAGTTTGTGAAAATAGTCTCAAACCTTTGCATTGTCCATCAAAAGAACCTTTAGGATGTGTTTGAGCCACACTATTAGAAAACGCATTCTCTTTCCCATTTTCGAAAACGCGTTTTTGAAAACAAGTTGAAAATTTGTAAAGAGAACCCAAAACGACAAATTTGTCATTTTGGGTGTTTTCAGTTATAATCAAGTCAAAATTTTCAAAACACGTTTTGGACGTTTTTAAAACAATTTTTCAAAATGCCAAAAAGAACACATTTTCAAAAATCTCAAAATTGACACTCAAAACACAAAACACAAAGAGAACAACCCCTAAATTCTTATTATCTACTAGCGTTAGGTTTCAACATGAAGGGCTTTGACAACATATTAAAATTTTTAATCATCAAGAATCTCAGTCAATTGTAAGAGATATTATTAGTGATTATCTTGCATCAAAAATTTATAAGCTCATAAAGTGTAAAGAGTCTTAACCTATGTTTGACTCAAGTTTCTAAACATTCAAATGATTTTTTATCTACACATTACTGGAGACCCATAAATACTTGTACAAGTCTTTGCTAAGGTGGCCTACAACTGGTGGCTGTTAAGAAGTCATACTAATGGTGTGTTTGAGGCATGTTATTTTGAAAGAATGTATTCTAAAATAGTACATTGATAGAGAATGTGTGATTGAAAAAGAAAGAAGAATTATTGATGTGATGAAAAATATTATTTTATTAAGAATGTGTGGTTGAAAATGAGTAGAAGAATGAAAATGAAAATTTTAATGTGTACCAAACTGGGGCTTAACGATCTTTTTGAACGGAATCCGTTCAAAGGACCAATTGACCCAAGAACGTAAAAAATGCAAGATGGGCAAACATTTGAGACTATTTACGTCAGTTTCCCTTTTAGAAATAGACAGGTTAAGTCATCCCAGCATTGATTTTTCTCGCGCGAATTGATTCAATAAAGTAACTTGAAAATTTTGGGCAGAGTTTGTTTAGCAATTTGCTTATCACACCAGTCACCTAGAAGCATCTACACGTGTCAGACACATCGAGTGTTCGATGCACGAATCATCAAAAAAGTACGACACAACACGTTATTCAAATTCATTTAAATTCTTCATTTATATATTATAATTATAATTTTATATTTGTTATTAATTTTTCTTTTTCAAAATTTTTTAAATATGAGTACCTATTTTTTATTTAATAATAACTTTGAGTTAACAATATATAATATTTTTTATAAATAAAATGACTATGTCAGAGTGTCCAAGCAGTGTCTATATTCGACACGTGTCGAATACGAATACATTACTCTAACTGAAGTGCACGTGCTACATAATCATCACAAGTCGATATGTTTAACTAAACTTAAAAGTTACTTTAACCAGCACATTGTACTATTCAACCCTCACTTGTAATCATCGAATTTCAAGTTTACTGTGCTTTTAGTGCAAACCACGAATCTCTTTGTAGATGTAAATTACCATTACACAATAAAGCAGAGAAAAGAAAATAAATCGTGTAAGCATGCATGAAAACACAAGAACAAATTAAAAGCAACCGTTAACCCAACAGTTTCCTTAAAACCAGATATAATCACGCATCAATTAATTCGTAAACTCAACAAAATAAAGGTAGTTATATATACAAATTAATTAATTGACTTAATACCTTAGATATCTGTAGTAGTAAATCATTGGTGAAGATAACTGAACTGTTCTTCTGATCTTCTTGAATCGCCATGGATGATGAGATTATCAGATGTATGCTCTGCGCAATCATTTAAGCTAAGTCAATTGTATAACACTTTATCTCCTCCAATTAGGTTTTTTGAACAAAAATTCCACCAATCACGGGTCGCCCTAGTCAGTGCATGCATGTGAGGATAGAGATACTTTTCAAACATTTAAGAAAAGTCAGACACTTTTTGTCCTCAACCATTTTATTAGCACCAGACATCAACAGCTTTCCAATCCCTCTGTCCATTTTAACTTTTTTGCAACTAGGTCTACAGTTGTTTAGAGAAAAATGAAAATGAGAATTAGATAAATTACAACTTAACTACTGTTTGGTTTGTTAGCAAATTGAGCAGGTTCATATCCTCTTTTCTAAATAATCTGTCAGATGTTGATGTCAATAGTGAAAATTCTTTATAGTTATTCTTTTGATTCGTTATGCAACTAGATCATTTGTGGGGAAGAAGAATTTGCTGAAAGAACTTGTCTTGGGTTTAGGCTATGACAGCTAATTATACATTGGTTTCTCATATAATTACATTTTATTAAATTTTTCCGGAGAAACATAGTTACATTCTAATTGATACTTTGATAAATATTTGTAGGTAGATGGAACCAGACGTGGGCTTAGAGACCCAGGTCTAGCACGACACATCTAGAATGGTGGGATGGGCAATGCCAGGCTTGGACTGGACTGGACTGGACTGGGCATAACAAGGTGGACTTTCTTGGGTCTATGCGGCTCAATCCATCTTTACACTCCTATGCATAAAAGGTTGCGTATATATAGTGAAAAAAAAAAAAGGAAAATTTGTGGGTCATTAGCCAGATATCTTTTTCATTCACACTAATTGCTGAATATAGAAGGGTATTAAAAGAAAATCTCTTCGGATCTCGTAGAGAATAAGATTAAAAATGGACAGGGAAAAGAGAAAGGGATGTTCAAAGAAGAATTTGTTACACTTTCACTACTTTATTTCCTTAAGAAGAAGGGCAATCTTGATTCTCTCTATTGACATCTTCCATCTTTTTGTGGATTGACTAATCTGCCCGTGACAAGATTTTCAATGCGCCTTGTTCCTATTGCTACTGATTCTTTTTGCTGAATGGTATTCACATTGTAAAGAAAGGATATTATTGGCATTACAAGTGGATACATCTGAAGCCGTTGTTCAGGCTAGATATATTCCCATCATATTTTAATTGTATGAAAGATCCATAACATTTATTCATTATCATATTTACGTCCTCAATTTTTTTAATGTTGTATTCTCATTCTCAAATTAATACAAATTGTCATGTCATAAGATTAAATAAAAAGACTAATATGTCCCTCTCATTTTTAAATAAGCCAAAAAGACAATATTTAAGATTAAATATTTATTCCTCATTTTTAAGTATGCTAACAGTATTTTTGGACGAAATTGTGACAAAGCACAAGATTTGAAATGTAAAAGATAAAAATATAATACAAAAAGTTAAAAATAATAAATGTGGTAATGCTAAAGTTAAAGACCTCTAATATAAATAAATAAAAAGATGTGGCTTGTATATAATGGAGCTAATATTATTTCCCTCGACAATTGTCTTAATATTATTAAACTAGCTTGTATAAAAATTTAAGCTTCAACGATGAAGATAAATTTAAAACTAAAGCCAAATATTCATCTGATAATTGCTTTGAAAATCCAATTTATAAAAAGTAATCATTTAAAGGTCGGTTGAGCAATAACCTGTAAAGTGTAAAGGCTTTAGAGTCAAATAGTCGAATTGATTAAATAAATAATTCTTCTTTCTAAAAAAATGAGCCGATATAATTATTTTTAGTTCAAAGCATAATTTTTGGGTCAATCATCTGATTTCAAAACGGATTTATTACATGTTACGAGATTGGATTCGAGCTAATTCTCGAGTTCATTAGGTGGACAAAATTTACCACTCACGATAACAAGTGCATATAAGATAGATTCTTAATTCGTCAAATCCAAAGGACAAAATGTTTGTGCAGTAAAATAAAATAAAATTAGGTGGTCATGGTGACATTAAGTATAAAGTTGAGTGGTCATGGAGAAACAAAATCAAATTGGGTGGTCATGGTGACACCAACTATAAAATTGGACGGTCACCTGTGAAATTAACCCGTAATGTAGCTAATTATTGATAGCCAACCAGGACGCATTTACAAATACCTGATTAGGAGAAGACCATTGGTAGACACTCTGGGCCCACTAACCCAATTGTCGCATTGAAGTAAAGACTTAAAGAGACGACGCCAGCCTTGACTCTGCATCTCATCATCGTCCATGGCGATTCAAGAAGAGTAGGTAAATATTGTTTGCACCAAGTCTTACTTGATTTTATATATATAACTATTTCTTGAATTTGCAAATTAATTAATGCATGATTGATGATAATACTAGAGTTAATGATTTGCTTTTGATGGCTTCTTGTGTAGAATTCTATGCTTGTATGTCTTCATTCTCAATTAAACATACAAAATACATAGTAATTGGGTACGAGGGGAAAAATTAAGGTAATGAAAATTTTAAGAATTTAGAAAAAGAAACTATATACTGAACCTCATTTCCAGCCTTAATCTGCAGCAAACAATAGGTAATGAAAATCTGAAGCACATTTCCCTGCGAAATCAAGCGGCCACGAGACGAGACCAATTAGAATGCATGAAGCCCACAACTTCCAGCTCAAACTCGCACTAATGCGAAGAACATTTTCGGCCGCTGTCATAGCTGCCTGAGACATTAGAAAAAGAACAAAGGCCACCCAAAACCATCGATTCTGATGAAGACCCTTGAAAATATTCTTCTTTTCAGGCTCTCTAGCGATGAATTTGTTGAATAATTGGCAGAGAAATAAGCAGTTGCAAGTTATGGATATGATGGCGTCTGCACTTATTCCCAGGACAGCACTTCCTTTGAGTAGAAGAATCAAACATACGGCAGTTTGATAAGAGACTTGTATGGCTATATTTCTCCACATGGCATTGGTAATAAGACGTCCAGATGATCTGATCGGAGGCATTTTCATCAGGTTTTCAGCCGGCGGCATGGTCAGGAGTGCCAAGTCTCCAAAAAGTGCAACAACCAAGTTCAACCAGAACAACTCCATTGCTGTCAAGGGGGCATCCTCCAAAACTATAGTGGCAATGAAGTTAACCAATGAGCTCGAAATGGTGTTTACGAGCTGGAATTGGATGAATTTTCGTATATTCTCATAGGTACATCTCCCACTCTCGATCATATTAACCAGAAAAGTGAAATCCGCATTCCAAATAACGAGCTCCGAGCACTCCTTGGCCATTTCCGTGCTCCAAGTTGTTAAGGGATAGAATCCCACATCGAATAAAGATGTAAACATAAACCAATTTATAAAAGATTGTTAAAGGATAGAATCCCACATCGAATAAAGATGTAAACATAAACCAATTTATAACGGATTGGGTTACTCCTCTTAATTAGGTTGACCTTTTAAGATGGAACCTCAATTCTTAACATGGTATCAGAGCCCGTTAAGCTCCAATGAGCAATTCGATCCGTTTAAAACTTCGAAAGTGAGCACACGGATTTCAAGATTGGTCTGCTCAAACGAGCCACCATCTTGCGGTGGCATGTTAAGGGATAGAATCCCACATCGAATAAAGATATAAACATAAACCAATTTATAAATGATTGAGTTACTCTTAAAAAGATTGACATTTTAAGATGGAACCTCNCAATTTATAAATGATTGAGTTACTCTTAAAAAGATTGACATTTTAAGATGGAACCTCAATTCTTAACACAAGTCCCATCGTCAGACCTATATCAGCTTCTTTTAGTGCTGGAGCATCATTTGTTCGCTGCCCCAACACTGCTACCACTTCACCTTTTTCTCTCAAGCACTTCACTAAGGTAACCTTGTCCTGCGGGGTACAGCTTCCCAGAATGCGAATCGTATCCACCTTTTTCATTCTCTCTTCATCCGTTAAGTTCCTGAATACCTCACCATTAGAGCATTCGACTCGGGAATATGCAGCTCACAATTGTTGCTGATAGTTCTGAGTACATCGACACAATCTCCAGCAACAAAAATAGTCCTAACTCCTCCTCCCTCCAAAGTCGAGACTGCATTTTTTATATCATCCTTATTTATGTTTCTTAGGCTAGTCATTCCTATGAAGATCAAGTCATTTGATTCAAGTGACATATCATCAGACCCATCTGTGTGTTTGCAAGCATATGCAATTACTTCTCGTTCAGCTAGCATATCATTACTAACTTGTTCTAACATTCTCATTTTCTCACCTTCTATTGTCAGCATTTCGCCATCAATGTTATAGTAACCAGAACACATTGACAAAATATCCTTGGGAGGTCCTTCATAGTGCAAATGCCACTCATGTCCATTGTCTCTGGTTTTTTGCACCAGCGCTCCGCTCCATTCTTGGGAAAGGTTACCCTTTTATGCTTGACAATGCTGCATTGATGTTTGAAGATTTCCTTCTGCATACCAAGCTTATCTTCGGCCCAGGAGATAGTTACCAATTGCTTTAAATCACTTGCACTTGGGGATAACAGAACTGATATTCCAATTCCATCACATAGCAATTGGAGCACTTTGGGGGATACAGTAGAGCTTTCACCGATAAATTCATTATCGAGAAAAACCCTGTCAACTTCCATTTGCTGATCTGTTAATCCACCAAATATATCAGTGCAAATGGTTGTAACTGTTGCCATCTTGACGCAAGCTAGTGGGTCTGTCTCCAAGCCCTGATGTGCTAGTGTCTTCTGGCTCCAATATGTGATTGCAATTGAAATCATAACAGGTACACCTTCCATTATCCCCACCGACGACACACTCAGTAAAGTTGTCAAAACTCTCGCCGTCCCCTTTGATCCTCTCATAATAACCTTGTTAGCTTCTAATATGATTTTCAGAGGAGTAGGTTCTCCCTTGGACTGTGGCCCATCACCGTCTTCATCATCTCTTTTTCCTAGTACAAAGCGAATAAACATGGCTATAAGCAGAAGGATGGAAATTAGAAGCCCTGTGAAGTCTACCCAGGTACTTAACTTCGTAAACAAAACTTCAAATTTGCACTTATTATCTGGAGACTCCATTGCTTTGCTCATCATCTCACCCCACACTGTCTCCATGCCCACAGATGTCACAATCATTCGAGCACAACCGTTGATCACCCTGGAACCGAAAAACAAAAATGGGGTTTTGTCATCGATTGGGGACCTTAATCCATCATACAACTCTAATGCTTCACCATCTATAAATATTCCATCAGCAGGAACCTGATAACCTCTCTGCAAATATACTATATCCCCAACTTGTAAATCACGTCCACCTCTAATCACTTGTACCTTCACATTCCTCCCTTCAATAAACCATTTTTTCTGGATATTTTTCTTAGACTTTCTTGCTTGCAAGTAGCTGCTTATCGCAGTGAAAATGACAAGAACGAATATCATCATAATTAAAAGTGCCCCATCAGTCCAGCCATTGCCTCGACCATTTTTCTTGATTCCGAAGGCCAGGGATAATGCTGCTGCCAATAAGAGGAGGAAGAACGTGTAGTTGTTGCACTTTTCCAGGAAGATGTTGAAGAAAATAGAAGTTAGACAGATTTCATTTGTTGAAGAAATCCCATTCTTGGGATCAGTGTTCAGTGCATCTGCCGCTCCCTGGACTCCTCCAATATTATGAAGTTCGTCCAAGTTCATTTCTTTTACAATCTTGGTGATATTTTTCCTTTGGAGCTCAATACTTATGTGTTCATTCTGGGGTGTACGACTCACAACATTGAAGGAATCACCAGGTGGGTATGTCGAAAAATCCGTAGCTTCCTCAATTTCTAAACCCTGATCAAACAGCGGAATTGATAATTAATCGTTGTAGCAGTGGTTCCAAGATATTACAAGAATAAAGAGGAAAGTACAACACTTGGAACTTTCTTTAAATTAGCAAGATGAACAACTACATCGGTACTCTTTACTTTTCCATAATTCATAAACACCCATTTCATTTATTTAGTTGCTTTAAAAATAATATATGGTTCCTAGAAAAACTCCGAAAGTTGCCACCCAAAGAGAGATTTGAGATTTCTATACGATGATCAGAAGACTAAACATAAAACGTAAACAAATCCATGAAAAATTTACCTTATGCACGTCGAAGGAAGAGGTTACTACCGAATTATCCTCTTCTTCTTCGTCATCATCAGCTGTTCCAACAGTAGAATAGGACGGGTTCGAAGATGAGTCACTTATTCCTAATTTGAAGAGCACTACCGAATGCATCAACAAGAACAGCCTTTTCATTGTCTGCCTTGTCCTAGTTACATGTTCCAGTGTCATCAACAGTGATTGCTGAGCTTCAACGTCAAAATTGTTCTTCTCAGCCATCGCCGACATGTTTGCCTGCTATAATTAGTTTATTACAGCACATCTCTGTATAAATCATAATTCGAACACTTTAACTAGTTTCTACCTTCTTTCGTCATTCCATATAAGGTATTATTATGGGGAATTAGAAACTACTGCAGTGAGTATTCAAGGAAATATATGCTCACATACACATAAAAATTAACGTATCAGAATTACATACCTTATTGTTCTTTGATCATACACACGTATCTCCGTTCTTGCCTTTTAATTGAAAGAAAAAGTAACTTTATCTGAAATTCTGGGTTGGAGGAAGAAATCATGAAAATGCTGTGAAGTTGCAGCTTCCTGTTATTAGTTTCGGCAAGCGGGTAGTGGTTTATTCCAATGTTATTAAACCCGGACCGGACCGGCCGGGTTTATCCGGGAACCGTCGAACTGGACTATGATCCAGTCCGAGCCTCATCAATTTTTTCATGCGCAATTGACCCGTTAAAAACCGAAGGAACCGCCGGTTAATTGAAGAAAAAACGTTGGTCAGAATTTGAAGGGATCATCCGGTCCAAAGCATATACTAAAACCCAATAGTGAAAACTGAAAAATCCCATTTTCTGAAGATTGGACCTCTTCTCTATCCTCCCAGACCCGTACAAGTTCACTCCCAAGAATCCAAACATTTCAATTTCAAGTTGTAATATATGGAAGAAGAAAATGTAAGTTCAAATTTTACCATTTTTTTTTTTTTTTTACAAATTTCAGTTTTTGTCATTTCATTATATGAGTTTCTATTTAGATGGATGAAGAAGATGGGTAAATATCAGTTTTTTTTTTTTTTTATTCTGTGAATTTCAGTTTAGTTGGAAAAAGAAGATGGGTGAATATCAGTTGTTTTATTTTTATTTTTTGTAAATTTCAGTTTAGATGGATGAAGAAGATGGGCGGAATTCTGTTTTTGTCATTTAATTAAGCCATTTCATGTTTGCTCCCTGTCTTCAGCCACTTGAAAATTGTAATACTACTTTGCAATTCATTTTTCCCTTGGCCAAACCTTCCTTCAGTGTCATTTTTCCCACTTCATGTTTGCTCCCTGTATTTCGAATTTTCGAGTGCTTCTGTCATTTCTAGGAATTGTCATACACATGTTAGCTTTGTAAGTATGCTTCAAGAATTGGCTATTAAAAAGCACAATTTAATGCTGTAAATTTGGTGTCGCAAATTCTGAATATTTCTATTAGTTTGTGGCTCTCCTAATGATATATAATTTAACATAATTTGTGTCTTTGTATAGTTCATTGGTGATAATAGCGCCAAAACCAGGGGATCATAAGCGCCACATAATCTCCTGATTTTCCAAATCATTGTTTAAGTGGCTTTTCTCCAGGGAGATGAATGATTTGGAGATGGAGAAGATTTGGAGATGGAGAAGATTTGACTAGTGTGGCACTTGGAATTGAGTGCGATATAAATGCTGCCATTTTTATTCGTTTTGATTTACTGTTATGCTAAACTCAGCTGTGTCAAAGTGGGTGACCGGGTCACCTCGTTCCGAGCAACTTCAGCAGTGGAGATAAATTGGAGAAAACAAGCAGGAGAGAGTGGCTGTGGATTGATATTCACGTAATGAAGATTGATTATGATCAACTAATTGGAATTTGTGACTAATTAAATGCTCTGTAATGTTAAATATAGTGTATTAATATGTTGTGTATAATGTGAACGGGTTTTTTTACCTGATTTTGATAATATGTGACCTCCTTTTGATAATTTTTTATCTGATTTTGGTAAAATGTGATCTCATTATTGTAAAATGTGACTTGATTTTGATATATTGTGACCTGATTGTAGGAATAGTGTGACTTAGCATCTGAAATTGTGAGATAATTTCTTAATGGGAAAAATGTTGATAACATATTTGCAATAACGTCACGGTCATAAAAACAACAGTTCACATTGAACACATTACAAATCACAAACAGTCACAATTAACAAATGCATGGTTATAGACACTTACATTCAGTCATGGATAACATAGATTTGATCACAAACCGTAAAGTTAACACCGACCTAGTCACAAATCGTCAATGTTAGCACATACATGATCATAAGCAGTAGAGAAAACACATCCAATAGATCACATTCATGCAGACATTTTATGAAATACAAACTCCTGTTAAGAATTTATAAACTAGGCACAAACAGACTCATGTTAAAAATTTATGAAAAATAGACTTGTTAACAAACCCATGTATATATAGGCCTAGTCACAAATTATCATAGTTAAACACAGATTTGATTACAAATAGTCACATACAAAAAGTAACAATTAACACAGACTTCGTCTATTAACACAGATTTAATCATAAACAACACATAAAATGCAATCGGTAGGTCACATTCATGCATATACTTTTTTTTATAAAATACTCCTATTAAAAATTATGAGTTTTTATGTAAGATGAATTCAGAATGTATGATCCACATAAATTCTTTAGATCTATATGACCCAGAATTAGGTGGAATGAAAGGAGAATCACTTGATTTTTGGCTTATTAGCTCAAAACATATCTACGTTTGGTCTTTAGTGTGCAAAACGTCCCCACGTTTCAATTTTTTGCATTTTCATCCATATTTCCATATTTATTTGTGAAAAAGTCATTTTCATCAATTTTTATCCAATTTCTCAATAAAAATATGTGAAATGACGAGTATACCCTCGTATCTAAATAAAACAAAAATAAAAATAAAGAACTAATTGCTACCATACTCCCAAACCTTTTTAAAAAGTGCAAATGACTCCCAAATAAATTATTGAAAAATTCTAAATAAAATAAAATCTTTTTCCCTCTCTCCCTCTCTTCCTCCGCCTCATCTCCACCACCACCTCCCAAATAAATCCGTTCCTACAGGATTATAGTGCCGAAGAACTTCGAATTGCTTTACTTCTTTACTTCTACTCAGATCTATGATAGCCGAAACAAAAATTTTCCCACTTTTTTACCAGGTACTACTTCACCACCGATTTCTACAAAAGCCAAAGAAAAAACCAAATGAATAACAAACAAGAATTTTAGAAAAAACAGAAAAACTAAATCCTTAAAGGCAGAAAATTATACCGGATGAAAACCCATACTATTTTCCAAATTCAGTTACTGTAAATTCACAGTTTTGAAAAGATCCCACTTTTTCAATAACCATGGTAAACAAAATTTAATTAAACATTTGGCATAGCCTCCGTTCAGACTTTAAAAAAAAACATAAAAAATTTTAAAGGAAAGAAACATTCAAGGGGATCCAGTACTCCAATAAAACTCAGACACAAATGCAAAAAGAGAATTTCACTGTCAAGATTTCTAAAAGGGAAATAAAAATCTAATGCTAAATTGAAAATTCTCTACATTATTATAGCCCATAAGAACAGCAATAGATGTATAGGACATAATTACACTTAGATATATATGGCATTTGTAAAGGGGTGGTTTTTGTACCAAGGTTGAGGGATCGGATGCGACCAGAAAAAGTTTCAGTGCAGCTCTTGTAGAGTCCACATGAGAGAAACGATAGCCAATTGGACAAGAACTCGAAAGCAATTCGAAGTTCTTTTGCGCTGTAATCCTGTAGGAATGGATTTATGTGGGAGGTGGTGGTGGAGGGGTTTGAATTTTTTAATAATTTATTTGAAGTCGTTTGCACTTTTTAAAAAGGTTTGGGAGTATGATTGCAATAAGTTTTTTATTTTTTTTATTTAACTATGGCGGTATATTCGTCATTTCACATATTTTTATTGAAAAATTGGATAAAAATTGATGAAAATGACTTTTTTCACAATGAAACATGAAAATATTGATGAAAATGCAAAAATTTGAAACGTTTGGACGTTTTGAATACTAAAGACCAAACATATGGACGTTTGCGCTAATAAGCCCTTGATTTTAAAATATGAAGGTTCAGATTGTACAATCAAAGTATTTTGATATCTTCAATTGGATGAATCTCAAAATCAACGATGGCGGTGATCGTAAAATCAGAATGTTCAATTAAGACACACATAAATAGCTGACTCGTTCAAATGGGAAAGACAATGGTCATGCACTTTTTTTTCTACTTGTCATCGTCAACTAGAGATGAACAGGCTAGTGGACATATTAATCGAGAGAATTGGAATTAGCTAGTGAATCAAGTTCCCGATGGAGTTGTCACCACCAAATGAGAAACTAATCCGACATACAACGGCACCGTATTGTAGAGAGAACATGGTGTAGAATCTGCAGATGGCGGGGATAGAGAGACAATGACTGGGAACTTTTATGGAAAGAAATTTCAAAATATTTAATTAGATTTTAGATAAACATAAAAGGGTTTTCTTTAATCGATCATGTATTAATTAATTAAATTAGTCTTAATTATCACCTAATTAGTGAAAGTAAAAATTATGTCATTTTAGTTTCGGATGGTAAATCTTTTATTAGGGTTTGAGGTAATTTTCCTATAAATATTAGAATAGGATAAAAAGGTAAATCTTGGGCCATCAGCTTGGAGCTTGAAATGACATCTTGGGTCGTGTACCAATGGCCTAAGACTTAGGGGTGTAAATCGGTACACTAGCCTGGAAATGATAGACCCACCCAGTAAAAGCACAGATGGGTAATGGAATTAGGCCCGTAATGGGAGCGCATAACGGGTTGGTCCGCTGTCCAGTCGCTGAAACAGCCCGCTAACAAGTTAAATGTTTAACTGCAATATTAAATGAAGTGGAAGGGCCTGTTTGGGCCGGATTAAAAACTGATTTTAATCTAAATCAAAGTCAAACAATCAATATTAATCATATATTTCATGGATCTTACATCTTTTCAACCACACATTTCAAAAACTTCTATCACAATTCACTAAAAATTTAATTTTAATCCCCACCAAATACCCTTGAAATTACAGCATACTAGAGTTTTAAACTTCCAACTTCAAACTAAGATTTACAATTTTAAAAAAAAATCAGATGATAATTGATATTTTAAATAAAAATGATTATATTACAAAATATTTAATTCATCCCACCAAACTCATACCCAACCACCTAAACAAAACCCTAATAATTTTTAATCCTTTCTATTATCTTTCTATCCCATTTTATATTATCTCTCTATTGCAACCACTGAAAGTCGTCACTTGAAGCCATCGTTAGAGAACGTTGTCAACGATACCGCCGCGCGATTTGCTGTTGTTGTTGTGCGTTCTTCCTTCTTGCTCCATCGCAATCTATTTTTTTCTGATATTAGTGGTCGATGATTTTTGTACGATTCGATTGTGGTGTGATGTGGGCGCAGTTGTGCATTGTGATTTTGTGGCGTGGTGGTAGTGTGCAACGATGGTGTTCGACGACAGGCAATGGTGTTCGACGGTAGTGCAGGCAATGGTGTTCGACGGTGGTGGAGATAGCGGTTGTGGTGGTCACGGTGGTGCAATTAGTTTGTTTGAGATAGTGGTGTTGATATCGATTGTCGTGAGGTGGTGATTCTATTGGTGGCGGTGATGGCAATAGTGCTACTGAGGGCAATGGTGAGATGGCGGTCACAAATTATTTGATTGATTGTAACCAATAAATTGGTTAATGTGTGACTAATAAATAATATGTGACAAATGAAATAAATAATTTGTGATCAATAAATAATGTGTAGCCTAAATATGTATTAAGTTGCATCAATAATTTGATAATTTTTAACCTCTTAATTTGATAGTGTGACCATTAAATAAGTTGTGGCCTATAAATTTTTTATTTGTGATCAAAAAATAATATGCGACATATTAATTTGATAAATTTTTGATAAAAAAAAATAAGTTTGTAACATATAAAATTTGTAATTTGTGATCGAAAATAATTTGTAACTAATTAATTCGATAATTTGTGATCAAATTGTATAAAATTGTGACATTAATATATTTAATTAATAAAATATATATTTAATTCATTATTTCATAGATAAAATTTAATTAATATTTGATTTTTGAAATTTTAAACCTTGTTTGTTAGTTTTGAAATGGATTCTTGTCCCTTAAATGAATTCTGCTTTAAACGAGGCCTAATTAATTCGGCCTTACTTTGAGTTACTTCAGAGACACTAACCTCTGGCTTAAACCACCAACCTGTTAGCTATTTGACAAAAAAAAAAAAAAGGGGAAATTGTTGAATTGGAACAAGGTATAATTAGTTAGAGCTAATTATTTATGCTTTGTTTCAAGGCAGAAGAAATTAATGCTTTTTTCCAAGGTAAATGCGATTGGACAATTTAAATTAAAAAAAGACATTTTTTTAATGAAAATTTCAGTTAAAAAAAAAATATAAAAAAAACTGCCTCAACTCAAACTACACCGGATTCACACGCTTTTGATTTTCAGATTCAAATTTATAAAGAAATGGGAGCTAGCACTCAATTTCTTTTGCACTGTTAAAATCGAATACAGTTTTGACTTATTCATATTACACTTAAAGAAAAAAGCGGCAGTAATTAGTGTTGGCAACAGGTCGAGTTCGGGGTGGGGGTGCTTTCTCACCCCGCCGCGCCCCGCCTTAGTCTAGGCGGGGTGGGGTTCGGGGCGAGTTTCCCGCCCCGTTTAATTTTTTTTTTATATAATTTATTAATTTTTTTTTAAATTCTTGGCGGGGCGGGGCGAGGCGAGTTTTTTGCCACATTTGGGACGGGGCAAATTGCCATCCCTAACAATAACCCGTCCTGAAGTATTACATATATTTTTCCAATAAGGCAATAATTTATGTCTATAACCCTACGCATGGCCTATAACGTTGACATGTTTCAAACTATAAAGAATTATAGTATAGCTTTATTTATTATACCAAATTTTAATAATAATGAAAGTTTTTTATTTTTCTTTACTTAGTATGACATTTATATTCTCAACTTTTTTCTTTTTTGGGTCATGTTCTTATAGTTAACCCTTCATTTATTAGCATAGCTATAAAAATTATTTTCGTCCAAAATTTCCATCAGAAAAATATATAAAGACTTATTTGCCCTTTATATTTTTAAATAAGCAAAATCTTTCAATCAAAGTATGTTAATAACGTCATAAACCATCACTAGGAATGAGATTTGCTAATTAATCATTATAGAATTTCAAAGAATTTATAGGGGGCTCTTCAATGTCGATAGCTCAATGGCTCTCTCCAACACTCGATTTTAGTTATTCTCTCAGAAATAATAAAAATAAAAAATGTGAATTATTTCAACTTTTACCAGAGCACTCTCACACTCGCTTTTTTAGGCGTGTTAACTCACGGCAAAATCTGTACCATACTAAATCTTTCAAGTTTCAAGCATAGAGTCATTTCGCGGCATTCGCCTCTCCATCTCTGGTACTTTTTTACTCCTATACGGCTATACGCTTGGAGCCCTTTCTATGGGAAGAAGAAAAAAAAAAGTCAAAACATATAGAAGAAGGAAAATTAAAAAAAAAACGAAATGTTAAATAAATTGGTCCTACAAATTATAAATAAACAAAGCATCGCACGTGGGGAATAAGTTGTGTCATAGTCCTTGGTTCTGGTGTTCTTACAAAACGGGCTTTTAGACTCTTCGGTTCTGTCACAACTCTCCTCTCCCCAGTCGGTTAGCACTTCCAGCCTCAAAGCGAAAAGATCATGGTAAAGTCTCTCTCTCTCTCTCTCTCTCTACACACACACAAAAAAACAAGCACACAAGCCAATTTCATCGACATCTCCATTGATGTTTTCATTCTTTGGTTTCACCGTTGAATTTTCTATCACGATAATTCCCTTTTGCATGCGCTAATGAATCTGGGATTTTTTGTTTAATTTTTTAGTTATCACTTTGTACTTAATAAATTTTTCAATTTGTACGAGAATCGCTTCCGTTTTTGTCTTCATTTCTTCCATTTCCATAGAATTTGATACATGAATTTATCTATTATTTTGTGAATATAGATGAAGAAGATGACTAAGCGGTGATATTTCTGAGAGTTCCTTCAGTTACTTCTTTCCTTTTAATGCACAATTTATGATACAGAGAATAAGGAATATATAATCAAATTGTAAATTTCCACAAAAAATCAAATTTGGTTGATGCTATTGTTTTTGCATTAAATGTGAAATAACTATTTCAAGAAATATACAAAATTGGAAATTTCCGGGAATGAAAAAGTAACAAAGATTAATAGCATTTTCTGTGACTCGTCGATCCAATTCTGCTTAAGAACATTTCTATGTAATTGAAATAAAGCTGATTTTGTTATGCTTAACATTGCTATGTAATTGAGATTAAGGTTAATTGCTGACGTATTGAACTAAAGATAATCAAGAAATTTCCCCATCGTCTCCAGGCAGTTTAGAATACAAGTTTGTTTTCCAACTCCATTAAATCTTGATTGTAAGAATGATTTGCAGACTACTTCGAAACGCCTGGCAGAGAAGAAAACAGCGAAATTTGAGAAGAACATCACAAGGAGAGGAATGACCCCTCAATCATCTAAGAAAGAAGAATGGGAACCTGCACACCTTGTTCTTGTCCTCTTTGCAGTTCTGGTAGTATTGTCATGTAAGTTTTTCCCTATGTTATTTACTGGGAGTACATGTTGAAATTTTTCATAAAACTTAAACTTTATA
>CAIGRP010042768.1:0-27910 GCA_903798385.1 Fraxinus cuspidata
GGAGGCTCAAGACTCGATTTAATTGCATAATTTCGATTAAAAATAAGCGTTTTTTTTGGTTTGAAGCTGAATTGCAGTGGTGTGGCTCTCACCAGGAGCAAAGCAGCTCTGCTTGCCATTGGCGTATCGTATCTTGATGAATTTGATGATAATTTGACATTTTATTGGTGTTATACGCCCGTATTGGCTGGGCTAAAGCTAGGGTGGACCAGGCCGTGGATCTGGGCCTGTATTAAATATTAAAAATAAAAAAGGGGAATAAAAATTATATTTTGTTTCTATTTCTTTAAGGAATTTTAATGATTATTCAAGTGTTAATTACATTCATTTTCCTCAGGTCTATTTTACAATTCGAACTTGGCCTACATTTACACCTCTACATTTTTTTTTCCGGATTTTACGTTTTAAAGAAAAGCATGCACTCAACTCAACTCTATACGAACAAGGTCGCCTCCCTTGATCAACGGATGGACTCAACCGTTTTCATTCCTACTTGATGTTGCAATAAATATGACAAATGTTGAAAATAAAAATGCAAAAGATATAAAAAAAGAAATTTTGTTGACAACCAATTGAAAATTATCATTCAATTGGGACTTCTAAAGTTTTATATATATATATATTTTAAGTGATTATTTATGTTGATTTCGTGGATTTTTATAAATTCGTATGAAATTAGTGAAAAAAACTTGTACACTTCTATAGACTTTTATTTTAATACTTTTATAAATTGTTGTTGAATTGAAAAGACTTTTGAAGATTTTCGTTTGAAATAAAATTCATGCGAATCTAATGCAGTAGTGTGAAATACGACGTGGTTGTTTCCACAATTTCCCTTCTCCTTCCCATATAAAAAAAAATATTTTACAAAGAATAAAAATTTAAGACATTAATTAAATAATAATTATTATACATATAAAAAAAAAAATAAATTTAATATTCAGTATTATTAATATAATATACCTCCAAGAATAAATTTAAAATTAATATATTTAAATTTAATTATAAATTAGTCTATATAAAATTTTATAATTTAATTAAAAATATATATTTTTCACGAATAATGAATGAAAAAATAAAAAAAAAGTTATAAGAATGCAATTTAATTTTTTTATATATAGAACATAGAAATAAACAATATAATTAATAGAAAAAAATAAATTTTAATATTAACTCTGATGTTTGTAAAAGGGAAAATGACAAATAAATATTGAAAAAAAATACATATGAATTTTTTTTTTTTGTGTGTGAAAGACTCGAAAAATCTTGTGATTAATGAGAGATAAATTTTGAAATTTTATTTTAGTATTTTTTGCTTAAAAGTTAATATCGTCGATAATTTTATGAAAGTCTCTAAAAATCATTAAATTTGAATAATCAAAATTTATAGAGATTTTTAAAAAGTTTTAATTGAATACATGGTGACTTTTAGTAATTTTTTATCCGTCCATAAAAATCTGAATTGAATAAATCAATACTTTTTCAAAAATCTACTTTAAATGTCCCTAAATTTTTTTAATCCCAAAAAGTCATTTAATACACCCCCTAAATTACATAATGAAAAAAAGAGTAATTACAAAATCACATGCAATACACTCGAGTTTACGCCCACACATAAATTGAAAAACAAAGACCGAGTCTCAACTCTAAACTCCCAAACACAATTTCTCGACAGATCTCTCGATTTCTTACTCTACACGTACTGGTACGCATTTCAAATCTGGATATTATAATTGGTGTATTTTGAATAATTAGCTTTATTAATGCCCCTTTTTTATAGGATTCAAAGTACAGTAATTTTTCGTGAATAATGTTGGATTCATGTGCTATTTAAAGATTTCTTCTGTTGTTCGTGCTAGGTTTTACTATTAATTGTGTGAAATGTTGAGTAATTGCATCCGGATTTGAAATTTGCAGATTGTTTTGGGCAGATCGAATTTTTGAAGTTAGCGTGGTGTGGAGATTGGTGGACGTGGTTTTAATTTTTAAGGTAAAGAGGGAAACTTAAATCTTTATTTTGGAATTTTAATCATTCGCAATTGTTTTGAATATTCCTGAAATGTATAGGGTGGTGTAAATTGTTTGGGAATTATATAATTTTAAAACGATTTTAATCTGACCTTTCAAGTATAAGCACTCAAAATCATCCCTTTTTGGTGGTGGTTATAAATTAAATCTGTTGTGCAAATATTGGTTATGTAATACTTTTGGCATCATACTTCTGGTGTTGACATCTGAATGTCTCAGAGAAATATTTATGAGCTCCTGATATTTAATACAATTCGTGTTCAAGATTTTATGTTCAGTTGTTCCCTTTGATTGCAATAAATTTTGGCTGAAAATTTCTGCAATCTAAGTCCTGTGTGTTAGATTAGAACCTTCTTCTTCAAGGTTGATGCCTTAATCGCCTATAAGAAACAGTTTCAAACAAGCATCACTGAGAGTTCCCAATAGTTGGATATTATTCCGATAGATATAGCATTGGCTTTTGGAGATTTTGAGGTTTTTGGACATTCCGAAGATGAGGAAAAAATTGGGTGTCAGTTCCAACGTGCTGCGATTTGGATAAATGGTCACAAAAGCATAAGATTGCATTTGGGTGGTTTTAGGTATAGAGATTTTTAGACATTAGAGATGATGCCTATATAAGTGCACTGATTTTAAAATTCAATGTTTTTCAAAGTTGATATAAAATCCATATAGACTCTAAAAGGGAAATAAACTCAGCTCTACGTTGAATTTATTTAAAACTGATTTAATATACATGAAAATATAGGCCATAAAGTTCTCGGCTTACGTGATCTAGGATGCAAAATCTACTGCAATCTAAATCTGCAGGGATGGATCTCATAGATTTTAGTCTGTAATACTGAATCAGAATTTCTTCCAACCTAAGTTTTCTAGCTGTCTTAATTCTTAAAGGCTATCTTTGGTTATTTGACTGCCAAAAGTTTGACTATTGTTTCTCCTTGGAGGACTTGATAAATGTGAAGAATACGAACACTTGAAACATGAATGTGAACACCAAATTATGAATGTACATTTAAATGT
The DNA here is from genome assembly GCA_903798385.1 of Fraxinus cuspidata. NCBI lineage: Eukaryota > Viridiplantae > Streptophyta > Magnoliopsida > Lamiales > Oleaceae > Fraxinus > Fraxinus cuspidata. The sequence continues at coordinate 3,052 of CAIGRP010042768.1, forward strand.
GATCTTCTTTGGTTGAGCATTTAAACTAATGGATGTTCAATTGCAGAAATGTATAATAATATTGGAGCACAGCCGGGGGTATCAAGACCACCTACCAATGCACAGCCAAGTCCTTTCGGTAATTCGTTATACGGTGCTGGTTCAGGATTCATTAGAGGTGGACTAGGAGCTTATGGAGAGAAAATTTTAGGATCCAGCTCTGAATATGTGCAAAGCAATGTAAGTAACTTACAAGTAATTTAATGAGACATAGGGCTTTACCCTTTATATGCTTTGAAGGGCATTAGTAGCTTTAATCTATCAATCATTTTAGTGGTGGAACATGGTGAAAGAGCCTCATTTATAAATCTTTTCTGAACTTGATTTGCACAAACAGATTAGCAGGTACTTCTCTGACCCTCAATACTATTTCCAAGTCAATGACCAATATGTAAGGAATAAATTGAAGGTTGTTCTCTTCCCATTTCTGCACAGAGTAAGAATTTTTTCCTCTTGCTATCTCCAACTTGTTCCCTATAAATTCTGCTTCTTTATGGCACCACATTCCTTCGAAAGTAGTTCTCTAATCCTCCTATTTTTCTTTAGGGCCATTGGACGAGAATCACGGAGCCAGTGGGTGGCAGGCTTTCCTACAGACCCCCCATCTACGATATAAATGCACCAGACTTGTATATTCCACTCATGGCATTTGGTACCTATGTTGTTCTTGCCGGCTTAACACTGGGTTTGAATGGAAAGTAAGTTTGTGAAACCAATCTTGTATTTATTTGAACGTTCTTTTAGCTTGTAATTGGTTGCCTCTGAAGCTTTTTTGCTTGGCGTTTTTGGAACACACGAATGGCACTCTAGAGAGTTAAATTATTTTTGGCTGTGAACGTTCCTTTTCCCATTTCGATTTAACTGTAAGTATTTCTTCAACATTGCCCCTTAAGTGTAGATTGGATCCTACTTTTTCCTTGGAGGGTTGCATAAATGAGTGGAGAGGTACTTGGACCAATGATCTTTGCCTGCTGATAGTTGATATCGTGTTAAACCACTTAAAAGTTTAAGCTGCATTGTCAGTAAAGCTGTCAGATAATGAGGGGTCATTTGTGGTTCCGTTATCTTTTTCTTGTTCATCATTGGTTAAGTTCCTTTTATTTTTCCATCATGCAAAAGCTATGATGATGTTCAAGTTCTCTAGACTACTAGAATGTTTTCCGGCACGATATCCTCGCTCTCTCTCTCTCTCTCACTGCCAAATGGTGAAACTTTTACTATATTTATTTAAATATTCCTATAATGCTTTCCAGGTTTAGCCCAGAAGCTCTGAACTGGCTATTTGTCAAGGGGGTGGTGGGTTGGTTTTTGCAAGTCACACTGCTGAAAATGACGTTATTTTCACTGGGTGGTGGAGAGGCACCTTTGCTGGACATCGTGGCATATGCTGGATATACTTTTACAGGATTGTCTCTGGCATTCTTGGGACGAATTTTCTCGAGATATGCTTACTACTTTCTGATGCCGTGGGCGTGCTTATGCATGGGAATTTTCTTGGTGAAGACAATGAAGAGAGTTCTTTTTGCTGAAGTGAGGAGTTATGATTCAAGCAGGCATCACTATCTCTTGCTCTTCATTGCCTTGGCACAGTTCCCACTTCTCATTTGGCTTGGCAACATTACTCTGAATTGGCTTTTTTAAATTGTATGCCTTTAGTTTGTAGTTGAAAATCGTTTTGAGTTGAAATGACTTATTTTCAGAAATCTTGCAGAAGGCAATTTTATTAGTTTATTTGATTCTTTGGTACTTCTTAGGCTATTGGGAAAATGCTCATTTGCCAATATCACATTTAAGGAGAATATATTTGCAGATGTCACTTTTCTTTGGTACTGGAATGATTAGCAGAAATACAGGTTAGAAAGTACTGAATTAAAATATGTTCAGTATAAATAAGCAACACTCAAAATGAAGCTTTAATATTTTGATAGAAATGGTATGCATGCATTTTGTTATTTGTTAAAAAATTTTGATATTGTTGCCAATCTTAGGATTGTGTCGGATTAAGGTTTTTAGGCACCCACTTGGCTAGCACGGTAAGCTCAGAACAAGAAATCATTGTCGACTCCCTTTCACACAAGAACGGCAAGCACAGCACAAGAAATCAAGAACAAAATGTGAACTCTGCAGTAAATCAAAACCATTAGGAAGCACAGCAAATCATAACAATGTCCATAGCAAATTCACCTTGAACCACCAGCAATAAGACTAAAATTGGTCCTATTTCAAACGTATTATTGGATGTTGTTTTCATACGATTAAGTCGTGGAATATACTTAGCATGTGTACGGCTGTGTTATAAGAAAGTACTTTTTCTTCGTAAGGGTTTATTCATGTGGCCCTGACAGTGTAGCACGATCCTCCTTCTGAAATTAGGTTAAGATTTGCTCTTAAAAAGTCAATATTTGAACTAAAGTGAAAATTTACTTCTTCGACAAACGTAAGTTTAGTTATAAGTAATTTTTAAGCTTATATGTATGTATGTACGGTCAAAAGTTTCAATGTTTAGCCGCATGGATAATTATGCTTTACATGGAAACCATCTCCAATCATGTTAGAATAAATGTTTGTCAAGTTAATAGTCGAAACAAAATTATAAATCAAATCATCGAATGGTAATGAATCAAAGTTCAACTTACATTTTTTTTAAGGTGAAATAACACTATTATAAGTTGATATTTTCGCTAACATGTGACAAAATAAAGAAATAGGTACACAATCCATCCGATGAACAGTCTATAAACACAAATAGCAGCCCGTTTCACCAAGCTTGGATAAAACATCTTAATAAAATGAAACAATCATAGCGAAAATATTATTTGAGGTTAAACCTATTAAAGCCATTGTCCAACGCGAAGCAAAGACCATATTCTATTTCATTAGTTTTGTTAAGTTTAATTTTTACCAGAGTGAAGAGGTGACCGACGAAGTTAAAGACCCAATTACAACTAGAGTGAAAGTTTAGTGACCTTTAGTATAATTAATTTCATCTTGTCATATACTTTGTCCATTCTTCTGCCACACGGCTAATCCTCTGCCTACCATGCCACCCCAAAGCTCCGCACGACACACCATTCTTCATCACCTCACCCTTCACGTTTCTCAATGTTATCACGTCTTCCATGCCGCCACGTGTCCACCCACTCTCACTTCATCATGCATATATACACAGTTGATTCGTCTTGCATAAATTTCTCAAATCATTACAGAATCCACCTTTGAATCCTAGCCGTCCATCACCATGTCTGATCAACAAAAACCAATGTCCCAAAGACTCGACCAAGCAATAAGATTCTTAACTGCTGCGACAATCGGAGGTGTTTTGCTCGGTTTATCCGGTTTAACCTTAACCGGGACGGTGATCGCCCTGATTACCGCCACCCCGGTTCTGCTTCTGTTCAGTCCAATTCTTATCCCAGCCGGAATTGTTCTGTTCTTGGTCACTGCTGGATTCTTGTTCACCGGTGGCTGTGGGGTGGCGGCGTTATTGTGGATATACAATTATGTCGCCGGAAAACATCTACCGGGGTCGGATCAGCTGGATTATGCTAGAACGAGAATTGCAAATAAGGCTAGAGATGTGAAGGAGAGGACTAAAGAGCAGCAAGAAACTGCTGTTCAAGGATCTTGATTTAGTTTTTAAATCGACACAGGACAGGACTAAACTTGTTATACAGGTATTGTACTGTACACGGAAAATAACGGGATTGTCAGATTTCATATTATTTTATTTGATCTCTAATTTTTATAACAGATCATCACGACTCACCTGGACTTGATGGGTAAGATGTTTTGATTGGAATAATGATATAATTGAGAAATAAATAAAATATAAAGCAAATATAAATTTCACTTGATTATCAGATTAACCTTACGTTTGAGCGTCATTTTTTGCTCATTATTAAAAGAAAATAATTGTTGCAAAATGAAAGTTATGAGATAAAAGTCAAAAAAGGGCCTAGCATGGCCCATAAAAGGTCGCATTTCTTCTAAAAAGAGGTGGAAAATGGCTAACAAATATTAATTTAGGGATTGTTAGACAAATATTTTTGTTTAAGTTTTAATAGATTTTTATAAAAGTAGATAAAATAAATTTTATAAAATTGGAGGTTCATAAATGTATAGATAAAATTGAAATTCAATCGATTAAAACTATTTTAATATTTCTCTTTATTTTATTTTTTTTCATCTCGAACAAGTGATTCGGATAATCTCAACAACGAATAACTTTGTTTTGGAGCCAATAGATGGAGGTTTTAATGAAATGTGAATTGATTATAGACGTGGGAAGTGGCCTTGTCAACTCGTTGGCAATCTATGGGCACAAGCTGCGCAGCATTTCGCTTCCACAAGCCGCTCGCACAAGTTGCGTCGATAGTTGGAGTGACTTGCATATTGACTCGAGCCTACTTGACTCGCCTAGAGTAAAGGCGCTTGGCTTTTTCAACCATGCATGCTACCATTGATTTATTAATGAGAGATGGTTATTTGTCAATTCTGAAATTTAATTTATATATATATAGATATTCTAGTCTATAATTATAGGCACTCTTTGATAACCAAATTTCTTCATAAATCACTTTCATTTTCTACAATCTCTCATATTGTATTTGTAATTATAGGATTTCATGTCCAAGTGTGACGATTGCAGCGACTTTGTGTAGTGCTTTGAGTCATAAACCTTTTGTGAACATTCTAGACAACAAAATGGTATTGGCATTTAATACTTATGATTGATTGACGTCATTGATAAGAATTCTCAACTGTGTAAATGATGTCATGTATACTTTCATCCCATGGCTAATATTCTTCATATTCCATTATAAAAGCTCACATAATGTGACATTTCAAAGACAATGTAAGTTTAAACTACAACTTTGCTATATCCATATTGTTATTATCACAGTTTTCCCCAAAGTCGATCCCCTTTTCTTATTGAAGGTTCGCATCTGAAGCACTTCCCACATTCATACCCACTACTTCAACTATTGAAGTGAGCACGACTAACTCCAAAACCATCGGAGGAAGCCACGTGTGGATAACGATTTGTTTAAGTGTGCAGAAATTGAATTTACGTGGACGCGTAAGGCTTTAAGATTTGGTGTTCAAATTTGTTCGTAGTAAATTGAAATAATAAATGGTTGCTTGATTTTTCAAGAAAATAAGGGGAAAAAATGACAGAAGTACAAGAGTATTGAATAGTGATTTTTTTTTTTTAAGTAAAAAGAAAAAAAAAAAAAAAAGAGAGGCAGAAATATAAAACTTTTTAAAAAATTGGGAGCCTTGGGATACCATGTAAGCCACCCATATAATTCTGGAAAGTGCAGCCATAAAATTTCCTAGAAAGTGTGCACTAATGACCATCTCTCTCTTTTTTCATTAGTTATAGTACATTCACTTATAGCCACCATTTGAGCTTCATTCTCCAAAAAAAAAAAAAAAACATTTTCCTTTTTCTTATTTTTTTAATCACATATTCTTTAATAAAATAATATTACATTTAAAATTAAATTTTTTTCTTATTTTTTAACCACACATTCTCCAAAATATTACTATTCAAAAATTTATTTTTTTCAATGGTGAAGAAAAATGAGAGTAACTTAATTCCTATAAATTTTCATGGTATGCATAATTCTTTTTATTTATTGATTTATAATAATAAGAATAAAGAACTCTTGAGTTATTTAACCTTTGTTTGATTTAGACAAAAAATAAAATTTTAATATAGTTTAATAAAAATTGATGGAATGTATGGTTAAAAAATAATCTAAAAAAATCTGTAGTTAAAATTAAGTGTCGAATTTGATTTAGATTTTAATTAAATTTTAAATAAATGTGACTTATTTTAGAAGTTCGCTATCGACTCTAATCGAGACAACTATTGGTATTTGGTAGAGTCGATATATAATTTTCAAGATGCATTATCCAAAATTAAATTGATTCAGTTGGTTTTAGTTTTACATTACTCGAAATTTAAATTCGGAAGCTCACTGCTTGCTTAATCGTGATAAGTTCTTCTCGAGGGCATAAAAATTACTGAAGATACAGAATTATTTACATTTATTATTTAATGAATAACTTAATAAATCACGATAAATGTTCAAACCTTTGTTCTGTCAATACAATTATTATTTATACTTTGTTACAAGCTTGTTTGATTCTATTTTTTTTCAAAATATATTTTTTTCTCTTCTTTTCAGCTACATATTTTTTATTAAAATAATATTACACGTAAATTAAAAAAATCTCTTTTTTTAATTACGTATTTTGTATCAATCTATTATTCCAAAATATATTTTTTAGAAAGAATGAGAGCCGAACACATAATTAAATAAAAAATGAAATAAAAAAAAAATCGAACTTTAAAACAAAATAATAAAATAAAAAATAAATTTGAAAAGCGAATTCTATGGTACAGCACGTGGCAACTTCTGTTCTAATATGACCGTTGCAAAAGTGCAATACAGTCCAAAAAACCCTCGCTGTTTTCCAATTCAAGTCCAATCAATAAATTTACTCTCTCTCTCTCTGAGTGTGTGAGTGTGTTTGTTTGATGGCGATTGCAGCGGATTCTCAACAAGAGCAAACGGTATGGAGAGACTTGATTTTTTGGAATTATTTGAAGAATTTAGGGTTATTTAATATGTTTGATTCAGAGAAATGAAGATATAGTGCTTCTCTTTTTCCTTCTGATAGATATAATTTTTTTAATTTTGAATATTTGCAATTGCTGAGGCCGTTTGATAACGCGTGATTTAGAAAATGGAAAAAATTTATTTCCGCCATAATTAAAATTAGGTTTTCTGGATTTTGGGGTTATTGTTGCGGGCGTTACATTAAAATTTGATTTGAGTAGGTAAGCATTTGGAAGGGAATATTAATTGTTTAAAATTTTATAATTTTTTTTTAATTTTTGATCTCTAAAGATTATCTTGGGTAAAGGGGAAATAAAATTATTACTTTAATATGTCGTTTTCTGAATTAGGGTGTGGGGGTTAGGATTTGCAAAGAATGGTTTCCTGATTTTGGTTTTGTATTGTCTTGTCTTGTGTCATATAGACTCATATTTAATGCAATCCCAAGGCTGAAAGAGTAAGCTATGAAAGTAATTTTTTGGTGAAACAAGACAATGTTAAAAGTTTCTTTTAGTTTACCCAATTTTTACTATGATAATCCTGAATTATTTTTATTTTGTATATACAATAAATTGATTGTTTTTTGAGGAAATTGTGCACTACAAATAGGAACTAAAAAAGAGACCCACAATCCTCTTGTAAGGCATCAAAATCCCATGTAGAAAAGAAAATGATTTTCTGTGAATGAATAAAAAAGAAAGAATTGTGTTTAATATATGCAATCATGATAAATTACTGTTGCAGGCTTCTTCAGAGAGTGTTGCATCAGAAAAAAAACGGTGGACACTCAATGATTTTGACATAGGAAAGCCTCTTGGGAGAGGAAAGTTTGGACATGTATATCTGGCAAGGGAAAAGAGGGTAATTCTCTTCATTCCTTTTTTTTATTTACTTTATGATTCTCACCCATTACTTGATTTTAAGTACAATGCCCAAAATGCTACAAGTTGGAATGGATTCGCACACTTTATCTGCTGCAAACAAAAATCTATGTTATCAAGTTTTAGATTTGAACTCCAGAGAGAGAAGTCCTATTCTAGAAATTACCAAATGCTAAATCTTTTAAAATTTAGATTAAAAAGAGACTCTATGTCAACACAGCATTACACCAGAAGAAAGGCCAAAATCTTACTCGATGTAGTAGTTTTGCAAAATGAGTGTTTTGATGTATTAACCAGTGTGGAGCCTCGGTCGAACCACTTTATTTAAAAGCTTAAACCATTATAGAGGGACGACATACCACGTTTATTTATTTAATTTACATACCCCATCACGTGCTAACTGGATTAGTTTTTTTATTAAAATCCTGGTAGTTGCACAATTTTCTTTATGGATAGTGGCAATATTTTGAACCCAAGGTCTCTAGATGTTGTCACACACTCGCACTGTGTCCAATCACCTCATCTAAAATCTTTAAGCCGTTATAGAAAGGAACATTTTTATCTTTCATAGCCACTGATTCTAATATCATCCTTTAGGAAGCTGAACGTAGTGACTAGTAATGCAATTAAAAATGGGTAAATGGCAATGAAGGCTCGATACTTGTTGATATTAATTATATTTGCCCAATGGGAGGAAACGAGATCTGATAGAGAGGACATATTTAGAGTATTTGCTGTAGTGTGACATATATCCTCATCATTTACTGAGAAATGTGATCTCATTATTGCCTGATCTAGCAAAGTCACCATCTCATTAAGAACAGATCCAAAATTTCTGTGGAATGTGCTAATCAATAGTTCCTGACTGTGGAAATCTTTGTCTTTCCTTCAAGTAGAGCAATCATCTTGTGGCGCTGAAGGTGTTGTTTAAGAGCCAGCTGAAACAGTCTCAGGTTGAGCATCAGCTACGTCGGGAAGTTGAAATACAGAGCCATCTTCGGCATCCTAACATTCTACGACTGTATGGTTACTTCTATGATCAGGTATGATACATCTTATTTGGTTTATGGTTGACGGAGAACTTTATATAACTATCTGTAACAAATTGAATGCAGAAACGGGTTTATTTGATCCTGGAGTATGCTGCAAAAGGAGAACTCTACAAGGAGTTACAGAAATGCAAATACTTCAGTGAACGACGTGCTGCTACTGTGAGTACTCTATTAGCAGCACTTTTCCAGTTCAATCTCTCTATCTTCTTCATCTTGTAGGTTTCCAATAATACATTTTCCAAAGAGTAGTAATGCTCTTTATCACTATTGGTGTCATAACACCAGTTTAGGTGGTACTAAGTGTCATCAAATGAAATGTATAGTTAAATAAATCACATAATTTTATCTTTATTTGAACTTTTCACATAATGCTACATAAACTGGTGCTATATAACATTATTATTTTCCAAAACTATAGGGGAAAACAGCAACGGAGATCGCTATAACCTATTTTCAATACAACGATTTTGTTCCCCCACCCCACGCCTTTCGAGTTCATAGCAAATTAACAATGGACATTTTCTATTAGAGAATTAAAAAAAACCAAAAAACCTACTTCCTAACCGCCAATTCTCGCCGCCCCGCCCCCATAACTGCCCATCACAGACCTAGGGAATTTGCAGTGGTTTTTTTCTTCATTTTTGTTTTCCTTCTCTTCTATTTTTCAAATTTTTATCGAGACCAAGTTGGCAACCAACTTGTCACATTGCAAATAGGTTCCTAATCTCTGGTGCGAACTTTTCAAATTAAAACTCATTTATGTATCTCAAGTTCTTTATATTCAGATGGCCTTGGTTATCTAGTTAAAATATTTTACTTATAGCTACTAGAAATTTGACTAGAAAGTAATCGTTTGTGTATATGTGGCATGCAACAGTATGTGGCATCATTAGCTCGGGCCTTGATATATTGTCATGGAAAGCATGTAATTCATCGAGATATTAAACCTGAAAACCTTTTGGTTGGAGCTCAGGTAAGTAAATAAAGGCTTTTGTAGGTTTGTTTATTAGGAGAAAATACAGCAGTCTTATCTCACTATACTAATGTTTCTAATTGCCAGGGCGAACTTAAGATTGCAGATTTTGGTTGGTCAGTGCATACATTTAACCGCAGGCGCACCATGTGTGGCACCCTAGATTATCTTCCGCCTGAAATGGGTATGCTTCACTGCAGACATAAATTTTCTAGGATGTAGTGATTCTGACTTGGCATGAATGGATGGATGGATACTACTAATTTGTCATTTTTGAAAAGGATTCTTAGTGGTCTTCATATTTTGCATATGGTCATCTATTTCTTGGTAACTGGGTCTCAAGGGCTTTATAGGTAAAGGTTATTGTCTTTCATCACACTTCATTCCATCCATCCTCTCCCAGACAAAGCATGCATGTCCAAAGTGTAGGGCCTCAGACATTCATCCATACTGTGGGAGGGGAAGATGTAATATTGTTGTACACTGTATGATGCCCATTGTTTTTTGGACCACGTGTTCTTGTGGAAGTAATTTTATTATTATTATTTATAGACAACCACAATTCTCTATTAAAACATTTCTTACATGCACTAATAAACAGTTTGGTGTTAAATTTTTAGTGGAGAGCGTGGAGCATGATGCAAACGTGGACATATGGAGCCTTGGTGTTCTTTGCTATGAATTTCTCTATGGGGAGCCTCCTTTTGAAGCAAAAGAGCACTCAGACACATATAGGAGGTGAACTGTTTTTTCCTTCTTTCTTTAATAATAACATAATAAAAAAAAGGCAACCGCTATTACTCAAAATATCAACAGGATAGAGAGTTACTATGAACCGCCCCTAACAAGATGGGATGGATTGAGTAATAATTATCCTCCAGTGTTATTCAACACATGGAACTCGTCCAGTTAGCAATGAGTGTGGATGACTGCTGTAACACCACCTTGATTGAGCTATGCGGACTTGTCATTGCATTGAACTTTAAAGAGTTATTACTCAAAATATCAATAGAATAAAGAGTTACTATGAACCTCCCCTAACGAGATGGGATGGATTGAGTAATAATGTTTATCCTCTGGTGTTATTCGACACATGGAACTCGTCCAGTTAGCAATGAGTGTGGATGACTGCTGTAACACCACCTCGAGCTATGCGAACTTGTCATTGCATTGAACTTTAAAGTGAATAGTCACGGTTCTATGTTCTAAGGAAAGAATTAGTACCCAACAGTGACTTTTAAGATATGAAATTGCATATTAGAAGTTGGCTCAATTATTAAAGATGTAGTTTCCCGTTTATTTGCACAGGATTGTTCAGGTGGATCTCAAATTCCCTCCAAAACCCATAGTCTCAGCAGCTGCAAAAGACCTTATTAGTCTGGTATAAATCTTTTTGGGTTCATGTTTTTTCAATTGAAAAGTGCAGGACTGGTTCGAGTTTTAACTTCTGTTATTCTTGGAAATTCCGATGATAGATGCTTGTCAAGGATTCTTCAAGTCGCTTACCACTCCACAAGCTACTCCAGCATCCTTGGATCGTGCAAAATGCAGATCCTTCGGGCACTTACAGAGGTTGATTATTAATCCACTTCCTCTTGCCAGTGAGAAAATTATTTCAGCACCCCTTTAATAGGATAAAATTCATGTAAAATGTCCCTTATCTTATAGGAGATTCTGAAATCATGAAATATTGCTGCTTGTGTAGTTAAAAATATCAATAAAATTCTTGACTTACAAGTATTTTGGCCATCTCTCATAAACCAATCCGCAAGTAAAATTTCTGCTAAATCCAACTTGCACTCGGATCACTGATCATGGATCAGATTTGCACCAATTTCAATCCATGCCCTTGAAAATAAGCATTCAACTGCCGGTTTTTCTTGCATGCGCAGGTTGTTGAATAAAGATACAGGATTTAAATGAATAATTTTGCCATCATCCACTTCTCGAATATATGACTAAATTCAAATATCACAATGTGATAAAGAATCCATTAAAATTACAGAAGATCATTTAATTCCTCGTCAGGGCATTTCCTTTCCCATTGCAAAATTTTATTTCATTTTATCATCTAATAACTCATGATCTAAGTAAATAACGATTTGTAACTCCGACAATTTAAAACGGGACTTTTCAAGTACTTGTTTGTTATGGTGCAAAGCGTACCACTTCCAATGGCGATATCATCGCATTATTATCCAAAAATGATACAGAATCATTAGCATTATTATCCAAAGACGATACAGAATAATTGTTATTGCAGACCTCCAAATGGAACATTTTGGGGTTTAATTTTCTCTAATTTAAAACATCAAAATCAAATATTCATTACCCACAGCCGATATATCCTAACAGACCATAACCATAAAATATGTTGAATTACGGGATATATCAAACCAGGAATTTGAAATGCAGGTGGATTTTTAGTTACATTGTTTTCTCATCCGCATCATCAAGCAATTGAGTTGGAGGCACTTCCTCTTTTTTTGCTGCTTCGACCTCTTTAGGCCCCAAGAAACTTGGTTGATTGGTCGAAGAAAGAAGCCTCGCCCACATCCTGTCAGTTATGACAACCTTGTTTTGCCGTTCGGTGATGCGCTGCAAGAAAAAAAAATTTATATTCACAAAATAACAAATCCAGTGCGTCAAAAATTCATTAACTTGCTTGAACAATCCATAGAAAAGATGTTTTTTTTTTCCTCTATTTATCTTTTTTTTTTTTTGTCTCAACGATCGATTCTTAAATGAAAATGTAAAATTAGCCGCTGACGAGATATGGTTGAATTCTGGAAATTCTTGGTTGCACATTTTTCTCTAACAGATCACGTCAGCTAAAATTGTTAATGACTTGACAGGAAAAAGAAGGAAATATCGACTACATTTATCACAAGAAGAATGTGAAAATGAATCTAATTTCCGATTAACATTTGGGATATAGCAAGTGCTTGAACAAGGTTAGGTGCTATGTGGCATAAACCCTAAGTAAGACAAAAAATTGTAACTCAACCATTTAAACTGAATACTTTTTACAAATTTAAAAGTTATGGTTCCCACACTTCACGCAAGTAAATAATTAATGAAGATTGCACTTACATATGTGTTGCAGGTGATGGGGCATTATGCCCTCTGCGTAAAAATAAATAACAGCACAACATGCACAATAAACTGCACATAATTTCTCCGGACATGTTGATGTGACAGACTGGATAGTAATGGAATTTTTCTGTAGGTGTTTCCTTGTGGTTAAGGACTACAATACAGCAATTATTTCAGTTCATTCAATTGATGCAAAAGGAACTTATAAGTCAGTTTAGAAGGTCTGGATATTATCGTATTTCCACAATATACAACTATATCTTCCTTTTCTATACTAACATGATAGATTCTCGGGACATTCATTACACGAGTTCAGGTTAAAGATCATTGCTACCCAAAATTATTTACCAAAAAAAAAAACTTGACTTATCCTCAAATTACCGTGATAAACTGAAAACTTAACAGACAGAAACAGCCTAATTTTCTAAAGCACTCTAGAATTTGGGATGGTAAGATCACTAGTCCTCTAACAAGGCACTTAGTATCATACCAAACTTTGGAATTTTAACATCTAAGAGAGATAATTCAGTTCTCCAAAGGGTTAAATCTCAGAAGTCTGAAACCCGATTTATTATTGATTGGACTTACATTGAAAGGAATGTACGTATGCCGGCCATTGACAAGCCCGACAGTGAAGCCTGTATACCCTGCCATTGCTCCATGAACAGCACTTTGAGCAAGGAGCGTGCAGTATACGTTATCAGATGCATTGCTTGGAATAGCACGAATCATGTAAGTTGGATCTGCCAAATAAATTTGTTAGGAACTGTTTTTTTGCAGAACATATAGATAGGGATGATGGTGCTGACCTATATATTTAAGAGTGATGGGCATTTTGGGTAGCTTTGCAAAATGATCCTGTCAAAAATGAAAATTGACTTCATGAAGAATTTAGTGGACATAATGCTGCTTTCAGTAAATTCAGTTTTATAACTTTCATCTGAATGAAAAGAAATCTCCCTGAAGAACAAATTCATTATCAGCAATATCCGGTTTTTTTTTTTTTTTTTGCTTCAGTCAACAAGAAGAACAAGCTAAGCCTTTTTCAAAATTGGGGCAGACCGTATTAGTTTCAGTCTACTAATCCATTTCTTGACATGCTCTACTCACATTGTATCAGTATCAGTGTTATGAACCGGGGCCTCTTGCAAAAGGAAAAAATGAAAATCAAGAACCATAAGGGTATCAATCAGCTCATGAAAACATCTATCTAAATAATGATTACCTTGATTCTCTGAGAAATCCAAAGAAGTTCCTGTCCTGCTCCTTCAGCTATCACAAGAACCATGTGGCCATTTTCTTTAAGCTTTTTCTCTATGTATCGAAAGAGTCCACATTCTCCTTCAAGATAGAAGGGTGATTCTGGAATCAAACAGCAATCCACATCTCGGCTAGCCAGAGTAGCATACATTGCAATAAAACCTGCATGAATTATTTCAAAGATAGAGGTGAACTTCAATAATGCTGGCAGACAATAGCCAGAGTATCATTCTTTGTAATAAATACTTGCCTATGATTTCCAAAGAGGTCCGATGAAAGTTTAGAATGCCAACAGAAAAGACACCGATTAAGTTATATGAACATAGACACGACGACAAGTGATTTTTCTCGACAGTAAGGACGTCCACTCTGATTTAAATTCTTTAAAAAATTTAAATTTATATTGTGTCCAATGCTTGATATTTCTCAACAATAGGACACCAACACATCGGGGACACATTGATTTAAATTCTTTAAAAATTTTAAATTTATATATTATATCTTTGTTTAATACTTTTTAATATAGGAAACGACAAATGCCATGTTGAATACTTGCCCAAGGAATGTCCTTAAAATATCCCTCAAGTGTTAGAAATTTAAAAATCACAGAGAAAATAGGACACGTCATGTGGCTTGGGGAGTTTCCAAGCAGTCGGTGGCTGACATGACACATGCTGCACAGTAAGAACCATTCATAGAGCTGCCAGAAGGGGATGTTTATCAGATCTCTGCAACTTCTTATATTTTAACATTGCTTATTCTAAGAAAATCATAAGTTTGCTACTTAAAACAGTTTTCAGTGGTGAATTCACAACAATGTTTCTCATACCTAAATCCTTTTCATACCATGATACCAAATTCTTCTGATTTTCACACAGCACAACCCATTTTCTCAAAATAGGTGGACATGCTTGAAATTTCTATATGCTTTACGACAAAGATGGACCACAAATGCCATTCCTCCGAAACATAAAAAGCAAAGCCAAAATATAATGATGGATCACCAGAAGGGGATGTTTATCAGATCTCTGCAACTTCTTATATTTTAACATTGCTTATTCTAAGAAAATCATAAGTTTGCTACTTAAAACAGTTTTCAGTGGTGAATTCACAACAATGTTTCTAATACCTAAATCCTTTTCATACCATGATACCAAATTCTTCTGATTTTCACACAGCACAACCAATTTTCTCAAAATAGGTGGACATGCTTGAAATTTCTATATGCTTTACGACAAAGATGGACCACAAATGCCATTCCTCCGAAACATAAAAAGCAAAGCCAAAATATAATGATGGATCACAGGTTATTATTTACTTCAAACACTGAAGTATTGTAGAGGTTTATCTTACCACTGTAGCGACCCATCAACTTCACTACACCAATGCCATTCTCTGCACTTTCAGCTTCAACATGTGCAGCATTGATGGCACGTTGAGCCTCCTCTACAGCAGTATCGAAACCAAATGACTTATCAATAACCTGTTAACACAAGTAAATGCAAATCTAAGTCCATAAATTCGCAGCTCCAGCACAAAACCAAATGATTTGCCAATAATCTGGTGAATGGTAAGACAAGTCAGTGCAAAATTAAGCGACGCAGGAACGTATAATTTGTTAACAAACAAGACAACGAACAAAAAGAAATGGGGTCAAAGAAGAGAAGAATTGAGGGCAATTTGGTATCATAGCAAGACAACGAACAACAAACAGAAAGAAAGGGGTTAAAGAACAGAAGAATTGACAGCAAAGGAATTCAATTTTTATTTATAATCAAGTTGTCTATTACATTGAATAAATCCCTCTATTTATAGAGCAAGAAACTGAAAATATCAAATCAAACGAAATTCAACTAATCTAGAATTTTATCAAAATAGCAAATCTAATATAATCTAATCTCTGAAAACAAACTCTAATTTAACTTCTTTTCTAAAATTCTATCTTCATCTTATCTTGATCTCCATCATTAAGGCTCGTCGCTAATGATAGAAAAAGACATCAATTCAGAATTGAAATGCTATGAGATCACTATACACTGATCAAATGCAAATAATACCAAAAGACAAGTTTAGCATTAAGTTCAATATGCCAGCACATATACCGAGAAGTTAATTTAGCCCATTTTTTATCCACATTATTTTCAAAATATATCTCTATCTTTTCTTTTCAACCACACATTCTCCATCAATCTATTATTCCAAAATGCATTCTCAAAAGAAAATGGGGCTCACACAAGCTCTATTTCATACAAAGTTTGATTTTTGTTCGAATAACTTCATATTTTCATCTCCGAAATACAGATGTTTTGACCATTAGGCAAAGAAAACTACTCAAGTTGACACTTGAAAGTTAGGAAGTCATTTCAAAAGCATATTGGTGGTTTTCTTCTTTATCGTCCTACTAATTACTTGTTCAGCCACTAAGAATTTGAGCAAAGAACAAGTCCGTTCAAATATAAATAAAGGATGAAAGATACCGGAATGTCATTATCAATTGTTTTGGGGATGCCTGCAACAGCAACTTTCAGATTACGCCTTCTAATTTCCTGAACAAATTAAACAAGTTAACAGAAAACTAATACAAAAACTATTCACTGGAATGGTAATGCCACCTCAGAAGTTAAAAGTATGTATCATCATGAATCCAATTATATCTTCAATTTTATAAAACATAATAGAAGAAATTAAAGACATGAAGTATTGGAAAACTGAAAGCTTAAAAATGCTAGAGTCAATAGAAACTAGAAGTTTCAATAAAAGTGCCAGCAAAAGAATAACTTCACAAATTAGGTTAGTAAGAAATGGACTTTGAAAGGTGGTTGAGGATCAAGTATGGAAAATGATGGAAAAAATATGAATCCTCTAATAGTATACGACACTTTTGGGGCAACCAGCATAAGAAATACATAATGGATACAAGAAGCTACTATAACAGTGCCCTTCAGTGAAAAGCACGAGGGAATAGTTCCTAGGGTTTGGAGGCATCTTTGAGTTATGAAAGGTGGGTGCAATCATCTATAAATAAGGATACCTCATAGATTACAGCAGCTCCCTTCTGAGTTCCATCTCCTCCAATTATATATACCTGAACCAGTAATACTGATAATCAGAGCCGAACTGTAGCTTATTGTATGCCATAACAATAGTTTTAAATGTTAAAGAGGACTACATTAAAAAGATTGGTAAAGACGATTCACGGAATCATATATGTAAAATTTCATCCTTACCTGATTAATTCCACGGTCCTGAATACTGTCGACTATCTTCATGGTATCATGGCCACCTCGAGATGTTCCCAGGATTGTCCCACCACGTTTATGTATGTCATTTGTAACCTTTGGCGTTAAAGTAATGGTATTCTTAGAATAGAAACCCCTGTAACCTCCCTACAGAAAATCGATACCACCATTAGCAGATAGCATCACGATAAAAGAAAACTTACAAGGTACTTTAGGGTAAAAAAATCATCAGCTGGTACTACACAGAAGTGAGAAAAGAAAAAAACAGGACTGTCTTTGGAGAAATTCCTAGGCTCTGATACCTTTTAGACGAATATGAATTGAATTTCTGGCTTGTATTTTTTTAATAAACATTTATAATTTATAGAGTACAATGACCACTAATTTAGGAAACTAATTCTGTACAAAGAAATAGGCAAAAACCTCTTAAGGAGATATTAGACCTTAATGACCAGATTTTTAGCAATTAACTTAGGACAGAAATCAATCTATTTAGAACTATAAAATCTTGGAATTTGATTCGTTGTTGCCACGTCAACCACATCCTTGAGGATTTGTTAACATTTATGAATAGATAGAAATAAATGGTGAATGTTGAAATATATAGTTGAAAATGAAGTTTGACCAATTTATAAATGGTTTATAAATTTGCCAAGCGGAGACCAAACATTTGTATCGGTCTTTGGTACCAAGTGCTAACATAAAACTCAGATAATAATAGTAATCAACTTCAAAGTGAATGCACCTCCAACTTACATCAATTCCGAGAACTTGGTTAACACCATACATATAATCAAGGCTATGTACAATCTCCCTGATCACTGTATTTAGCCCAGGACACAAACCACCACACGTTACGATACAAGCTTGCACGTCATCTGAAGCAAAATAAACCTGTGCAATACGGAAACAGTTCAGTGACATTGCATACAGATCAATATCTTGAACTTAAGAAAAAGAGGACACACCTTTTGACGAGGTCCGGCTCGCCGAAAGTGTACCCCTCTTGGAGTGTCCTTGTGAACAACAATCTGTAGCGACCAATAAACAGAATTAATCAACTTCTTCAATGGATGATCCTTAAAAGGCACATGGAATTACTTGTTCTGATTTTTCCAAGTCCAAATGGAAATATATGGTGGTGTTGAATATGAAACCCATATTTCTTAAAAGAATGAGGAGTACTCTAGACACTGACTCATAGGCTAGCCTCATCAAATTAAACAGAAAGAACACATACATACACTAGTCAATAGCCTCGCATTTAATAGTTAAGCAATATCAATTAGAACTCAAATACACGAAGAAAATGGTTTCATACTGCAACATCTAAGAAACTTGCCAGTGAAAAATTATCTGTTTTTTGTCTTTCAAAATTAATGTAGAATGGACATCTTTGCTTTCTTCTGTGGCAATATCATCATTGCATAAGCCCCATTTCAGGTAACAGATAGCTCATACATTATGTGGTTTTTATTGCATATTCATGATTACATCCACGTACACGTGCATCAAGAAAGAAGAGCATGGTGAGGCAAGTATGGTCCTTTGTAGCCCCTTCTCCCCAAACAAGAAAGAAAATATAAAATGAGACCTGTAGATCTGTAACATTGAACAAGTTGAAAATTATAGCTAACCTTTTGAGGTATAGAATCATCCATGTCAACAAAATACTGCCTGAAATCATAGTAAACATCACAAGTCATTTGTAATAATCAGGGTTCTGAAAATATAAACAGATGGCTAATGAGATAAGCACTACTATTATCAGCTTGATGTGAGAAAAAGTAACTCACTTGACAACAGAATATGCAGGATTGGATCGTAATGGATTGGGATAAGTCTGTCGAAAAACCAAACATCAAAATGAATAGCTAAGCTACAAAAAGCTCATAAATTCAATGGAACTATATGTGTATTAAGCATGAAAATACACCATTCTCCATTTCCCGTGTCCACTCTAGTTACAAATGTAGTTTCTACACTTATTCGAGATCCTAAATGACGATATTTTGTCATCTTCTGGACGGATTAGTGCGTAATTTATTATTTATTGCTTTTATTAGGAAAAAATCATATTTGGACGAAGAATTGGAAGAAAGAATGGAAAAGGGCCAAAATGAAGCAAATTCAAAGTTTGGCAACTAAAGTGCAAATACTCAAAAGTTGTGTCGGACCTCACAATGAAGATTTGGGAGTGATAGGGGTCAATTAGACGAGGAAAGAAGTCAAATGTATGAAATAAAGTCAAAATATGAAGTATAATTTTCAACCGAAAAAGTTATGCTCTGAATTTTCAGTTCTAAATTGCAACCCATTTTTGGCATAGCAAACGTTTGAATTGGAGAAATTATATTTTTTAGAAGAATTGTAGCTCTTTAAGTTAGCTTTCCAATACATTTTAACTCACTTCAATCAGATATCAAGAGAGAAAGTTATATGACAGAAATACTGAAAGCTACTCAGACATACCTAGGCGAGCGCCTAGGCCATCAGAGGAAGCACGCGTCTCCTCTTATTTTTGTTTTAGTAACAATTCAATGAAATCTTTTTGGCATCCTTTAATTACCATAATCTGTCCAAAACGTGATTAGACCTAAAATTCATATATTCTACATATTTTGGAAGCGAAGAACAAGGAAAATTCATCAATAAAAAGCAAATTATACAAGTTTATTGAAAATCCTTAATCCAAAGTCAAGATTAAGCCAAGAAATTGAATTTTTCCAATTCTCCATTATTTCTTGATCCGGGTGATGTCTTTTCATTTTTTCTTGTATAATTTAATAATTATGATGGTTTGCTAAGCTTTTCTATTATATTGAATGAATGTTTGACCATTTTCATTTATTTCAATTCAAGACTTTGAATTAGGAATTTCGTGTTATTATTTGATAGATTTTACAGACTCATTGCACTATTTATTACTTAATCACCAATTAAATAGTTAGTTGCTTGTTGTAGTGTAAGAATACTCATAATAAGTCTAGAAAGCAGTAAAATCAACGTGTGTAAATAGAATTAGGAATAATTTCTTTTACAAATGCAATCTTATGATAATCTAAACTAAACGCATCACTTTTATATGAATTCGGATTAGGAATATGATCGTCTCGTATTTGTTATATGTTGATGTATCTTGGAAAAGAACATTTAACATATTAGCTTTGTCAGTTGTCAAAAATACATGAATTGAATAGAATGATTATTTAGAATTGAAATAGATGGAAACATGGGAATACATGAATCCAATACAAGCATTCACATTAGATTTAATAACTTTTTATAGCTTTTTTAGAGTAGAATTCGAAAAAATAACAAACAAATCACAACTCTTTTACTGTCACTACTAGCTCGAATTTAATACTAACTATTGAACTAACTCGAATTTAATACTAACTATTGAACTATATTTTAAACCTTATTCCTCGTAGGAACGATATACTCGAAACTCGCTATTTCTATTACTTGTATAACGATCTCGTACGCTTACAGATTTCAAGGTAACATCTAGAAACATCCCTTCACAAGCAGTTTAAAGTATAAAAAAAAAATAATAATAAAAAAATAGCATTAAATAAATGCTTTACTTATTTTTATTGTTTTGTTTGCCAGCATTTCTTAAAATGGTTTTGCATGGGCTCTGTGGCAATTGCTCAGATATGCAGCAGAAACGTTCATTCTAAAGTCTCGAATGAACAATTAATTTTATTTTGCACACAGATACTCATCCAAGTGGCATGCTTAATCAATTTGACTGGTGGAAAATGTTAAATGCGTAAGAAGTACAGTCCTTCAGATTTGCAAAAATGCAAGAGTTTTCACCATTCAAATCACAAATTTTTATAACTGGATTTACCACCTAATATGTTCAATCTAAATCGTAAAAGTCCCAGTCGTGATGAATCCTGTGATATATTGCTAATGAGTGTACGACGCATTTATGCAGTAATTTCTTGTGCTATGAATGTGCGAGCAGGTAAAGCCTAGTATGGTGGTGACTAGTAACGGATAATTAGGGTCTGATTTCAGAGAGGGAGCCCAAGAAACGGAAGTATACATACATTGAGCTGCCAAGGAAGTAATATCCATCAAAGCAAGGCCTAGATTAAATGATGCAATTATTATGTCACGAATTCCCTGATTGTTTCTCCAAAGGAATATGTGCATCTTAAAAATCTGTATCCAATCCTGAAATTCTGTTCATGTGACTGATATTTATCATCTCGATTTAGCTATTTCATACGTATTTCCTATTGCTTTCAATAAATAGTTATAGAAAGTTATCTTACCACATCAACTTCCTAAACAAAATGGGGAAAAGTCTCAGTAGACTTTGACATGAAAAGTACAGTTGGTTGATCCTTTGACCTGTAACTTCACTCAAATGAGCACATATATAATCTCAACATAAATGTACTTCTATTCATATTCTACCATGTAGGTGCGATACCTCTGTATTTCCTAATCATAATCTTCTTTTTTGGCCTTTCTAGTACCATGTTATATCTGCAAGTCTAGGAAGTTAGACCGTGTCTACCAATTATCAAAATAGTCCAATGGGGACAGCATTCCCCTAATACATATAGTTAGCCGTCCAAAACAAACTACCATGAGAAAGAAAGGGACTGCCTTGGCTTTCTTAAAAGAAGCAACTCACCAGGCTTTCGGAACAAAGGCAACTCTAGAGTTGCTGAATTTATGAAGCAAAAGAACAGAGGTAGGATACTCGAATTTCCATGTCCATTATTCAACAAAATTCCACAAAATCTAAATCATCATTCATTTTATCAACACAGATACACAGTTGATTCAAGAAATCAAAATCACTAGCACAAACACACACATCCACTTCTGGACGCTTGTACTCGCATTTTTCCGTTACTCAATGAAAGTTTCACAAAATCAACATCGTTTGATTAACACAATTGATTCAGAAATCGAGATCAGTATCACAAACACAAAAATCATTAGATACTTACAGGAAGATCGGGGATGTAATCAGTCAAATGAGGAACATCTTCCAGTACGTATCCGAACTCTCCAGTGACCACCTTCATCTGATAATTACTCTGCGACCCCATTGAATTTCCTTTCCCTCTCTAAATCTGAATCTTAGCTGCTTCTTTTCAAACCAAATGAAATGGAGGAAAAAAAATGAATTTGTGCGTATTTTTATAATGTGCGCACTGTTGAAAGTAATTGTCCAGAAAGAGCTACTCCTTCTCGAACTTCCATGTTTCCAAATTTTAAACAGTGTTTTAATGGAAAATATGTAATTAAAATGTTTTGAATTCACGTCTAATATTATTTTATCAAAAAATGTGTGGTTGAATATACCAGAGAGAAAAATGTATTTTAAAAGAATGGGTATCAAATATGGTGTTAATAGGGAATTTATTTTATTAATTTTTTAAAAGCAAAAAATTTCTTAGGATAAATTAAAATGTATTAAATAAAATAAATAATGTTTTATGGAATCTTGGATATTGATTCACCAGAATAAATTACCAATAGTTCAACTTTAACGGAATTTAATTTTTTTATAAGCTTTTTAAAGTAAGATATTTAAAAATTTATTTGTAAGTTCTATGATAGACAGATAAGTTCGTTCTGAAAAAATATCAATAGATGAGTTTTATGAATTAGACTTTAGAGCTCTGTTTGGTACACATTATTTTTTTCATTCTCATTATTCTACCCATTTTCAACAACACATTCTTCAATAAAATAATATTTTCTATCACACCAATAACTTTTACTTCTTTTTCAACCACATATTCTTCATCAATTTACTATTCCAAAATAATGTGGATCAAACGCACCCTAGAGTAACATATATTAACAAATGTTACTCTAGGGCTCAGCGCGGTAGTGTGCAGAGTTCGATTCCCCCAAGGTGGAATTGTCTTTGTTTCAAGCGGGAGTTACCATAGGGTTAATAGCCCAGGCCTATCCATAAACTCTCCACCCTGGCTCTTGGGAGGCACATCCTGCGATTTACCTCCTCCACGATGGTCCAGGGCAGGGTCGGTGAGGGGCCCTCAAGGTTGGGGTTCAACCTTTTTTTATTAACAAATGTTCGATCAAAATAGGTAACTTCTTATTTATAATATTTATACGACTGAAAATATAGATCAACAAAAGAATCTCATGAATTCGCCTAGGAACATACNTTTTTTTATTAACAAATGTTCGATCAAAATAGGTAACTTCTTATTTATAATATTTATACGACTGAAAATATAGATCAACAAAAGAATCTCATGAATTCGCCTAGGAACATACGACGTAAGTCATACAAGCATATTCTCTATATTATTAAAATTTATATTGTCGGTTGTCTTAGCCTAATGGATGTAATAATAAGCTTAAAATGCAATGATTTACTATTGTAAGTTTTTGACCTAAAAAAGGTTAGCGAAGACCGTTAGAAGACATGGACTATTAAAAAACAGGTTGCGCCGTGGGGTTGGACTTCGCCATATTTCCTCCCTGGTTTTGCTCTTCAATTTCTCCACTTTTGCTGGTTTTAGAACACCTTTTGACCCATCTTAAATTGCAGAATTGGTCCTCAATCTACTACCCAAATAGTAAGTTAATCCCTAAATTCTTTGAATAAGTAAGTACATCCTCAACTTTAAATTATAATTATACAAACAATCTCTATTCATACACGAAAAGTGACTAGCTAAATCGTGATTGGACCTGATGGAAACATCTGTTGCTTCAAGTTTATAAACACGACAAAAGTAGAAAATAAAATTTAATTTTATAAAGTTAAATATTGGAAGTTCTTGATATTTTAACAAAGATTTAAATCATGCAAGTATAACGAGAGATCAAGACTATTTTTAGGGATGGTAATGGGCTGGGTCGGGCCAGACAATTCTTCCTAACCTCTATTTTTGCAAGGAGTTTTAGGAGACAAGACAAGACTTAAAATATCATCATTTGTTGCGTATATTTCTGTATTTACTTATTTTTAATTTTTCAAGTATGACTTAAATTTAAGAACATAAAGTAAAATATAAAACAAGAGTCGGGGTGGTTTGGGTCCAGGAATGTTCCTGTTCCCCGTCCCTCCCCAACTAAATCCGAAATCCCATCACATTCAAGGCAAAACACGACATTTTGTCATCTCTAACTATTTTGCTCGTGTTTAAAATATGTAGACTAACTCGCTAAGTGGGCAATAAGTTGGCTACAAATTTTCTATAGTTCACAAGTAATATAGATCAACAATTTCTGTACACGTAGCAGAGTTTTGACAGATTGCACGATAAAGGGCTGTCCATTGAACTAGGAAAGATGATGGGGTACACTTTAGGCCGAGATTCCCGTGAACCGAAAACGAGTCATTGCTTATAATTTATTCTTTCTTTTGGACAAATAAGTTGTACTTTCTGCCATCTGTACTTTTATCTCTCTCTCATAAAGATTTTCAGCTTGGTGCTAATAATAGTGCACATTAGGTTTGTCTATGTTTAGTTTAACGGTAAATAGCACAAAACTTCCTTACATTTCAATGTCATTGTGCAAAACGTCCATACCTTTCATTTTTTAGCATTTTTACCCATACCTTTCATATTTCTTGTGCAAAAGGTCATTTTCAACCATTTTCCAATAAAATGACGGTTTTACCCCTATATTTAAATGAAACAAAAGGAAAAGAAAAGAAAAAATA
>CAIGRP010042773.1:0-11355 GCA_903798385.1 Fraxinus cuspidata
ATCTGGCGAACTGAGTGCTGTCGTGAGTCGTCTCTGTCGCGTGGAGATCTGAAATTTTCTGACAATGAGCGATGCTCAATGGGCGGAGATCTGAAATTTTCTGACAGTGTCGTCTTCTTCTTTTGGCAATAAGCGGTGCTCAGTGAGCAGCGATGAAATTTTCTCTGATTACGTGCGGCGATTTGAAAATTTCTCCGATTTGTGGTGGCTGATGGTTCACGCGGTAGCGTCGGTGGTGCGTTGATGGTGGGTTTGTGCGCCACCGCACAAATTTTTCCTTCTCACAAAAGATGGCGGAGATGTGAGCGAGGCGCAACATTCTGGTGGTTGTGATGGTGAGGCGATAGTGGTTGTTTAGTGGTGTAGGTTGTTGGTGGGGTAAATGGCGGTGGTGGTTCGTTGCTGTGGTGGTTGTGCGTTTCCGACGGCGGTGGTGGTGCGTTTTTGTTGTAGGTGGTGTTGTTGTGATGTTGGTTTTGGGTTTGGTTACCTGTGATCAATTATTTAACCGTGACCTTAAAATTCGATAATTTGTGACCAACAAATTTGAAAATACGTGACTGATTGATAAAATGTGACCTATAATTTTTTATTTGTGGCCAATAAAATAAACTGTGACCTTAAAATAACCTTAAAATTCGATAATTTGTGACCAACAAATTTGAAAATATGTGAATGATTGATAAATTGTGACCTATAAATTTTTTGATTTATGATCTCAAATTAATTCATGACCAATTAATTATTTAATACGTGATCAATAAATAAGTTGTGACCTATAATGATGTACTTGTGACCATTAATTATATAATTGTGATTTTATTATATAATTAAACAAATATAATTAATTAATAAATAAATACTTGATTTTTGCATTAATAAAACTTAAAACCTAATTCAAATTTGAATTGTGCAAAGTTAATGCGTGAATTTTTTCCCTATAGAATTGGAATTGACCCACTTTTAGATCCGGGTCAAATTTGGGTCCAACATAATTATACGGGTCTAATGTAGCCGGGTTCTGTCAAATGCAGTTTGTTATCTTTCGCGATCCTCAGCGCTAGCATCTTTCTGTTCTTCAATTCAGAGTCACAAGCTTATCGGAACACAGCAATGGAGGTTGTTTCCTCGGTTTATAGAAACGGGTTTCCGCCCATTTTCTGTCTCACCTCAACCCGTACCATCAAGAAATATCCTCCCGCCACCATATCCCGTGTTGCCACTGCTACTAATCCTACCAGTACTACTACACACAGTGAAATTCAAAATGGGCCCATATATGCGACTGGAAGATCTGGGAAGAGTCTTTCTGTTTCGTCCTCAACAAGACAATCTGCAATGCTCGACATTCAACAGTCCACGGATTTGGCCTCTGCACTTTCGAGGTTCTTTCTTTTCGACTTTATTTACCTTTACTCACTTGAATTTAGTCATTGCTACTTATGGATATTTTTATGTTGCTTATTATGTGCTTGGGGGTGTACGCAGTGTTGGGGGTTGGGGTGAAAAGCTTACTACTGTCGTGAGCTTTAGCCTTTCAAAGGCTAAATGGTTTTGATAATTGGCTATTTTTTGGATATCCAAGATAATGACCCATTTCGCTTGCTTTCTTCTCAACACATAATTTTATCTGTATAATTGTCTTTTGGTTGACTGAGAAATTTCACCGTGCCTTGCCGAGTTCTCAGTCCACACCTCTATTTTATTTGGAAATTAAACTAGAACCTATAGAATTCAGTTAATTGACATGTAATAAACTTTGAAAATCCAGTTCTTGAAATGTCAATTACATGGTACTAATAACTAAAAATATCTATAATAAATTCTACAATCGGAGTGTGAGTTTTTACACACAATCTGTAATATGTTTCTGCAGCTACGAAAAAGTTATATTTCTTTGTTATCAGCTATGTTTTACTCATACGAAGTACATTTGATTATCTCCCCATTCAAATTGGTTCATTGACACGACACAAGAGATGTGCCATTGAAAATCTAGGTTACTGATAAATTGGTACATTTGATAAATTGGTTACTGACAAATTGTTACATTTGATTCTCTCCCCATTCAAATTGGTTCATTGACATGACACAAGAGACGTGCCATTGAAAATCTAGGTTACTGATAAAATTGTCTATTTACAGATCAGGAGAGGTGTTGAAAGCACAAGACTTTAATGTGATTTTGCGCCATTTTGGGAAGTTAAACAGATGGAAGG
Organism: Fraxinus cuspidata; assembly: GCA_903798385.1. Taxonomy (NCBI): domain Eukaryota; kingdom Viridiplantae; phylum Streptophyta; class Magnoliopsida; order Lamiales; family Oleaceae; genus Fraxinus; species Fraxinus cuspidata. The sequence goes on from CAIGRP010042773.1 coordinate 2,220, forward strand.
ATCTTTCTCAGGTTTAAGTGGATAAATATCTTCTGTGCTTTTCTTTGTCATGTTGGTTATCATGCTTCGATGCTTAGGATAGTTAAAAATTTATGTTGCCAGGAATGTCTGCTAATGGATAGAGATTTACACAACATAGATTTTGAATCATTGATATAATTCTTATAGCTTTAATGAACACAAAATATCTCAAGAGTCTTTTCTTCTTTAGTTACTACATGATATCATGTGTAAATATTAGCTCTCCCTTCTCTTTTCTGGCTCGGCTGCTTAGATAGTTAGTTTGGCATGGGTCTTTTAAGTGAAAACTATTTGGCTTGTTTAGCACTGTGAAGAAGACGTGTTAATTTTATATCCCCTTATTAAAATGCGATGTTTACCGCTCCCACTCCTTAACTCTCAACTTTTGAATGGGTGAATTGGGTACAGACGTACAGTTGAATTAGTGAAGTCGTGGTTTCTCATCACAACATCTTAAGAGTTTTTGAGTTAATATAACAGTTCTATTCGAAAGGATCTTATACTTTCTGCTTTGGTTATGTTGAAGTTTTCTTCTATACACAAGGGTTGAGCTTCATGAGCAGTGTTGATGCTCAACTTCTAAATTCCTTTGGCAAAATTGTTTTACTTCAGAACTACTCATAATTTCCACACATAAATTTTTCCACCTTTTTATCCCCTGCATCTAAATGCCTTTTTGTGATTTAGGTAATTACATGACTTGTATCTACCATGTAACCTTGCAGCTTTTTGATTGGATGCAACACTATGGGAAAACAAATATTGCTTCTTACAGCAGTTATATGAAGTTCATGGGGAGGCGTCTCAATCCTGTAAAGGTCCTAGAAATATACAATAGCATCAAAGACAAGTCAACAAGGAACAGTGTCTCCCTCTGTAATTCCATTCTGAATTGTCTGGTTAAAAGTGGAAAGTTTGAGAGCAGCCTCAAAGTATTTAATCAAATGAAGCAAGACGGTCTAATACCTGATATTGTAACCTATAGTACGGTGTGTAAACTCTTATTCCCATTTATTTTAATTTTCATGGAATTTACAGACTTCTCAATTGTCCGCCATTGTAATCCTAATTGGTAGTAAGGTTTTATGTGAAAGCAAAAGATGGCATATCAGTTTATTCTGTATTGTATCCGTAGATACATAAACACTGCGTTGTATCCATAGATGCATAAGCACAATAACCTGTTGCAATGAAACTTATGGGGTTGCATGGTTATATACAATGTAGACACTTAACTTCAACTTTTTCTCTTTCCCAATTTTGTAGAAGGCACAATCGTTTATTGCAAAAATCCGCGACAGGGGTTGAGTTGTCATTTCATAATCTTAAACACTAGAATGTTTCAGCAAATTCTTCTTCTTCGTACTTTTATCTATTCAATTTTGCTATCTCATGTTTTGGTGTTTTGTATCTTCAGCTACTTGTGGGTTGTGCAAAAGTGAAAGGTGGCTATTCAAAGGCATTGGAGCTGGTTCAGGAAATTAAGTCTAGTGGGTTGCATTTGGATAGCATAACATACGGGACACTTCTATCCGTATGTGCTTCAAATAATCGGTGTGAAGAAGCAGAAAAATACTTTGCGCAGATGAAGAGTGAAGGTCATGCTCCCAATGTTTTTCACTACAGCTCTTTGCTTAATGCGTACGCAATCGATGGCAATTATAGAAAAGCTGATGAGTTAATTCAAGAGATGAAGTCTGCAGGGTTAGAGTTGAATAAGGTTTGTTTTCTTTCCCTCTTACCAATGAGTTACTTGTCTTTTAGCAGTCATATTATCACATACTACTGGTGGTGGTTTCCTAACCTAGTAGATTTTTAAGCTGTAGTTGACTAGGGCATCATAGAAATATTAAATTCTTAGCACTACTAATAACAATAGTTATCAGACGCAACCTAGATGTTGACCCGGACAAGGCATCGGATCATCAGGTCATGGTTCAACTAGTGGGTTAAGGGTTCAAACAAATGGATCTATATCCAAAAAGTATATTCCCTCAGTCCCATAACGATAGTAATGTTTTCTTCTTTCGTCTGTCTCAAATTATAGTCATGTTTCTTATTTAAGAGTGTAGTTAATATATTAATTGCCTAATATACCACTATTTAATGTGCTTTGTTATCACAAATATAATTTAATTACCTTGAATATTGATTGCATTAATGTAGGGGTATATTAGGAAAAATGATAGTAAAATTTATTATTTTAACTATATGAACTAAATTTTCTTAATTTGTGTGAAAAAAGAAATAGGATTATCTTTATGGGACGGATAGAGTATATATTTTTTAAAACGAAATAATAGTGTGTATATATTAGTTTATGTCACTATTGCTCTAGAAATGATGTAAATTATATTGTTTCTTATTACTTTTATTTTTGCACAAATAAAAGTTATAAACTTTATCATTCATAAAAATAAAACAATAGAACTTTTAAATACCTTATTTTTGCTTACTATGGACAATAAAAGGTCAATTGGCATGATGGTAAGTGGTGAGCTTTAGCACATAAATTGTCTAGGTTCGAGTTACTAGCCTTATTTTACCGGTTCTAATGTTACTTGACTCATTCACATGCTAATTGGTCCAACTATGCGATCCTATTGCCGGTTTGGCGATTTCCGGACTAGGCCAGTTTTAATAACTATTCTAATAACTGCTCCTTGCTGAGCTTATCATTTGTCCTCCTGCTCTTTGTCTTTCTTTAACTATGATTTAACAAAAAAGAAACAAACAATGGAAGCATGTAGTGATGTAGATGAGAAGAATAAACTTCCAGTTTTTCATGAATTCGCAAAATCTTCATTATTTTCAAAATACTTTATGACTTCTGTTGAGTCTTATCAGTTACCATAATGCAATAAGCTTGCAAAATTAACTTTTTTGCTTCATAGAGCATGTATGGCTCTTCAGTTATAGAAATGAGAAACAGAGACACTGGTAGCAGAAGCAATTTACTGGTTCTGATTATTATACACAAGTAAAGGCACCATAGTTTTATTTATTTCTCTATGTTGGAACAGTTCGCGTTTTTTCCCAAAATGTTGCAAGACTCATGAATCCAAAAAAGTAATATACAGATCCTAAATATAATTTCTTTTGCCTTTTCTTCATGGCAAGTCAAAACTAAATTAATAACAAGGGAATCTTTCTCTGTTAGACTAGTACCGGCTTCAATGCTTACTGATGCCTAACTGAATTTATACATGATTGACTATACTGCAAAGTGTTTCAGGTCTAAAAAACTAGCCCACTTTAACTAATCTAAGAAAGCAAGCCACCTCCTACGAGTGAAGTTGGATCTACTTAAAAGCATATCGTGAGAAGTCTATGATGTTGTCAGGTTTTTGCTAGAATCAAGTGGATGGTCATAGACCCCTAGTCCATATGCTGCAAGGCCCTGTACTTTAATAATATGATTGGTGAACATCCTTTATGTTTGTACTTTTGATTAATTATTATTTTATTGGATACACTTTGAACTTTTTTATTTTTATCTGTTCTGGTCCTGCTGAGACTTTCTTCTTTTTCCTGAGATTGTCTGCTTATTAACTTCTATGCCAAGAGATTCTTATGTGAGTGACCACCTGATGTATTGAAAGCTGGCCTGTAGATATTTCAGCATACCGAAGTGCAGAGACATCATCAAGCTTTTGCTTATCACATGGATTATTCTTATACATGGTAATTCTTTCAGGTTATTTTAACAACTTTGCTGAAGGTATATGTAAAAGGAGGTCTTTTTGACAAATCAAGAGAACTCTTGGATGAACTCCAAAGACTGGGCTATGCTGGAGATGAGGTAATCATTCATATACTTCACACATATTTCCTTAAAAAATTAGATTGGACTCTGTGTTTCAATTTAGGATTTGACTAATTGGCGCGAGACTTGGATTTGAGTTGACCAAGTCCAATAATTTTGTTTGGTACTATATATTTTGCAATTAATTTTAGGTTTTGAGTAAAAAAATTTCATGTTCTTAAATTTTAATTTTTGTTTGGTATTGGACTTTTTATTTCTACAAAATTGCTTCTAATTTACTGCAGATGCCATACTGTCTACTGATGGATGGCCTCGCAAAATCTGGAAAACTTAAGGAAGCCAGACTAGTTTTTAATGAAATGAAGCAAAACAAAGTGAGAAATGGTATGTGCAGTTGAAGACCCGGGTCTTTTAGCTAGCAACTTCTCTTGAACAGTGTAGTGCATGTTACTTTGCAAGTGATCCACAATGTAGTGGAATGTTTGACAGGTTATTGTTTCAGCTAAAGATTTACCCTAAATGGATTGAATGCATATGGACTATTTATACACAACTCTAAGAGAAAGGTCTAATGATCTCAATGTAACTCAAAAATACAAACATTTGTGGTTTCAATGTGAAAATTGTTATGGATTAAATTATATGTAGCTAGCCATGCTCCTCCTCTTGTATGTTGAAACTGGTTTATAGAAAGTTCAGATATTTTTTATGTCAATAGCTAGGCACAGCTGTTCTTTAATATAATTACTTCTACTTTCTGCCACTAGCTTAGGTGTATCAAAAATTGTCCATGAATGTAGGTTTGAATATGACTTTACCCTCTTGATCTGATCACAAGGTTTATCGGTTTTCTCTTTTTCCTGTTTTATTTTAATATACTAGAACCTCCTGCTTAATATCCATAAATGTCTTGTCTTACTTGTTATGTTATATTTTTAGATTTTTAGAACCTCACGTGTAATAATTTATGTGCAACTTGTAAGTCACACGCTCATGACCTTCTTTGCTCAAAATATCTGTAGATGGTTACTCCTACAGTATTATGATTTCAGCCCTCTGCCGTAGCGGTCTCCTTGAAGATGCAAAGCAATTGGCTTGTGAATTTGAGGCCAAATATGACAAGTATGACGTGGTTATTTTGAATACAATGCTCTGTGCCTATTGTCGAACAGGAGAAATGGAGAATGTAATGAAAATGATGAAGAAAATGGATGAGTCAGCAATTAGCCCTGATTGGAATACCTTTCATATTTTAATAAAATATTTTAGCAAGGAAAAGTTGTATCTACTTGCATACCGTACCATGGAAGACATGCACAGAAAAGGTCATGAACCAGAGGAGGTAGGCTGCAGTTACTATTGAAGTGCTATCTATGAGAGTGCTCTACCTTAAATAAAATAATTCACTTGCACTTCAAGAGTTGATAATTGGGAGAAAAATAATGCATGGAAACATGATGGCCTCCTATACCAGATACCTGGCTTCTTTACTGACATCACTTAATTGTGCACTTATATGCTTCCCAGAGGTTTTTATTAGCTTTTGCTTAGTATTTTTTCTGTCAAATATGATTGTTTGTTGATCCTTTCATATCACTGGTACTTAGATGCTTGGTTTTTTTGGGTTGATGAGAGAAATCAAATATTCTATATTTGGATAATCATAGTTTGCTTTTGGACGTTTTTAATATGTAGCTAACTAATTTTGAAATTAAAATTCACTTGTCTGCAAAGGAAATTTATCACCATATCATGCCATTTCAAGTTCATACAGATTTTCATCGATGCAACCACTGATAGCATGTGAAAATGGGGATCTTGGAAAACAAAAGCTACCAGGTGGTCTCGGAATTTTAATTCACTCTAGTTGAGGGGAATACTCTTTTTAATCTAGCCATAATAGCATCTTACGATGAGACTATTTGTTGCTATTGTTCATTTTCTGATAAGAATTTTTGTTTTAAGCTTTATTTTGGAATTAGAAGAAGCTTTTGCTAGTTTTTCTTAAATCCACCATCACTTTAAAACATCTTGTTATTATCTTCTCTCTTAATAGAGTTTATCTGGTCTGACAACAACTTTGAGTTGAAACTGATGAAATCCTTCAATGGCACATCGATTCCAACAGCAGTATTTGTTTCCCTGAAAGAGTATGCTATTCACAATGGAGAGTTGTTCAAAGATGACAGAATAGTTTCTGGTTATCAGGATGGTTTTCGACATGTTTAATTTAGTTTTAACCGCAATGTGGGTCCATTGATACCAGTTTTCTTTATGCAGGACCTCTGTTCCTCTTTAATTTACCACCTTGGTAAAACTGGTGCCCATTCAGAAGCATTTTCCTTGTACAATATGTTGAGATATAGCAAGAAAACCACATGCAAGGCCCTTCATGAAAAGATTTTGCATATTTTAGTTGCAGGTGGACTTCTCAAAGATGCATACGTAGTGGTCAAGGTATATAATTACCCAGTAACACAATCTTCAATAGGGTTATGTCTCTTGTGGATGATTGATTTCTAATCGCTTGCATACTTCAGGACAATGCAAAGTTGATCTCTCGGGCTGCTATAAGGAAGTTTTCAACCTCCTTTATGAAAAGAGGCAATATGAACTTGATAAATGATGTGCTAAAGTCTATTCACGGATCTGGTTACAAGATTGATCAGGTGATGATTTGATTTATTGAGTCGAGCGATTGATGAAGTTTGTTCCTTTCATACATAGGCATGAAATACATGGTTCTGGCTGTCTGTCTCCCAACTCATTGGGCTGGATTGAGTTCTTTACCCTTGTGAGCTAGGAGAACATCCAAGTCTATGTTTGTTCTCGGATTGAGTTTCATGAGAACCTTTTTAGGGGCTCATATTTGATGTTTGTACGTAATTCACATTGACCTTGTTGATTTTCTAGATATGGATGAAAGCTCTGTAACCTCTGTTATTAGTGTGCCTTGGCTGTCCTAGTAGATTCAAGATTGAACCCTTTGCCTTGTCTTTTTCAGGAAATATTTCATATGGCCATATCTCGTTATATTCAGCAACCTGATAAGAAAGCATTGCTTCTTCACTTGCTCAAGTGGATGCCTGGTCAAGGCTATAATGTTGATCCATCTACAAGAAGTTTGATTCTAAAAAATTCCCACTTGTTTGGTCGTGAACTTATCATGGAACTATTGTCCAAGCAGTTTATGGTGTTGAAAACAAATAATTCTCGTGAGGGGAAGACAAAATGAATCTGAATGCCTAACATTTCAGGTATGCACTACACTTGCTTCTACTCGGTACATTTATACAGCAAAAGTTTAGCACGTTTTCCATCAACAAAAGATGTTTGCCCTGAAGATGACGTAACTTGCACCCTCTATTTATTTAATATTTTCTGTGAAATAATTGCTTATTTTATGTCTCACGTGGAGAAAGAATTTCATATTAAGAAAATTCTATGTTGACTAACAAGACAACTTGGGTTAATGATCAGCATGACCTGGGATTTGCACAGGATGCTTATGTATTCTAACTGACTGTGCATGTCTTATCTTGGTATTAAAATCTGAAATGCATTCCCAAAGCAAAATTACATTTAAATCCACTACATAAAGCAACTTTCCAGACCCTATTTCCCCTTTTCCAGGTAGCTTAGCTCATACGAAACAAAGACAGTGAAGTTTTACCAAATTGAAAATCATATCCTTGAGGCTTCTCCTTCTTCTTTATTCAGCTTTTCCTAAACAGTGTCGATGACTGCCCTTCCTCCAGCGTGTATGCAGAAATGGTCAAATGCCTTCTTGAAGTTAGGAACATATATCTCCTTTCTTCTTGCTGAAGTAGAAAAAATTTCCCGTGAATTACTGTAGTGGATCTGTTCAGAGTGTGGTAAAATGCATGGACCCAACTCTTTTATATTTGTCTTCAGAGCATTCCCTGCCACATGAAGAAGTGTTCTTGATAGTGAAACTTCTATGTGCCCGAATTCATTATTTTCGTGGAAAACAGACTGGTAAGATTGATCATCTGATCCCATGCGTGTTCTTAACAGATATTGAAGCTTGTACATTGCTCTCCTTTTGTCCCGTTTCTTATTGGATAACAAGACAGTGACTCCTCCCTTCAGAATAGCGTGTTAGCTAGAAGCATGGACGTCATTTTACCATCATAACCATTTGGAGTCACTGCTTCCATGTTAAGAACCTAAGCCACTGAGTTCCTGTGGACTTTAAGGAGTTCTTTTTACGTTACCTCTAAATTCAAATTTGTTTATGATCCTGGCTGTAATGGATGGTGTAGGGCAGAAGATACTCCAATTGGATACGAGTATGTCAATGTTTTTGGTATTTATGTTGTGTTTTGCTGAGGAGATCCTTCACCACTGTTAAAAGGACGGTTTCAGTTTCTTATTGACCCTTGTCAAGAGATTTATCCGGTGGAATTTGATACAGAGGAAGCGGAAATCCGTCCTCACATGTTCTTTCAGCCACTTTATTCTGGAAATCTATCGCATCTCTCATGAATATCACAGATTTTTGAAATGTTCGATAATTGGAAGTCGAGACTTGCAAGTCAACTGTGGTCGACAACAAGAGAAATCGACGAGATAAATGCAAGTGGATCTTCAAGAAAAGAAGTATACACTCAAGAGCAAAGCAGTTGCTGACAATAGATGAAAACAAGCAAAAAAGAATGAATAGTATTAGTCTTGTAATGGGGCCTCCATTTCTGAACTCAGGAAGCTTTGATTCAGGTTTATTTTACATTACATTCTGTTATTTGGTAGATGCTCCAATTTGACAAGAAACTGAAACCTCAGTGTTTGCTCACAAAGATTGCCCGTTCCAATCTCATTTGCATGCTTCTTAAGTTTATAATGTTTAGTACACACATGCTTCTTGTTGGTAGGCTTATATCGCCATCTAGAGATTTCAGTTTCACAGTAGTATATAATTATGAGGTTGACAACTTTCTGCCAAATTGTTATATTAAGTTCTTAAATGAGAAATTTGGACAGTTAAAGCCATTTGAACAGTAAAAATTCGGTAATTAGCACTCTTCATAGTTGCTTTAGATGTTTCTATAATGAGAAAAATGATTAGTATGTTCTAATTCTATGTTGCTCGGACTCTTAAAAAATGAAGAAGTATCCGTGTTGACACGACATGACACGGATATTGACACGGGATATGGATCGGATACTTGGTATTGCAATCGGACACGGCAGCGAGAAGGGTGTGGACGGCGTGGAGAAACCCATCTGTTTCGAGCCTTGTGGTTTAGGGTTTAGGAGAAATTGGTGGAGGATGTTAAAGGAGAAGAAAACACACAGGAACATGGCAACAGATTTTCAGCACAGAGA